>JARHVA010003401.1:0-155000 GCA_037957365.1 Torreya grandis | reverse complement strand
GGAAAATTTTGTGAAGAATGTCGAGTCTTATCCATAGTATTACACTACAATTCACAAAGAAAACACCATTAGGGTGGAATAAATAAGAAAAGTCAGGTAATCAAGGAAGTGGGTAATAAGAAGGAAAATATGGTAATTTGTGAGGATAGTTGGGTCTTATCCATGGTCTTACAATGTAACTCATAAATGAGATCCCAAGGGGAGTGATCAGTAGATAAAATAATATTTTTCAAAAGAAAATATGAGGGATATAAGGAATGAAAAAGGGAATGTAAAAAGAAAGACTTAAGTGTCTTATGAGAAGACCTTAGGAGACATGAGGGATGCTAAGAACATGAAAAGATACTAAGTGACTAGTGGTCATCTATGTACAAAGGAAACCTGTTCGCTATAGACAAAATGCTTTGTAGGAAAATAGGCATGCTACTAAGATTAACTCATGAAGGTAGATTAGTACAAGAAAAATAAAATGGACCTACCTTCCCATGCTATATATCTCATTATTCAAGACCCCTTATAGAGCCATCAGTCTACTGTGAAGATATGGTACTTGCGTGAAAAAGTAGGTAGCACTAAAAGAATTTTTTATTCTCCTCTTCTAATATATTGGCCTACCACACCCCAAAGAACCTTGGCTGTATAGTGAGACCAACTATGGATTTTGATCTTTGAATAGAAGAAGGAGATGTGATTTGAATCATGTCTTTTAGTGTGATTAGACTTTTAAGAATAATTTTTCCTTTTGATATCATTGGCTTTTGTTTAAATCATTTGGCTTTAACTTTTTTGTGGCTTTTTAAAGATTCCTCCTCCATATGGATTTGGAATGATAAATCATTAGAGATGTAGTGATACACATGAATGAGCTGTAGGCTAAGGCTAAAGGAAGCTAAGTAATCAAATACAAAGACTGACTAGGATACTCAGGCTTGAATATAAACTAGCATGTGATCTCAAGTCTCAACTATGTATATGCTTAGTTTGAAAAAAGGAAGAAGGAAAAATGAGATCCAAAAAGTGGACCAATGTAAGGAGATAATAATGAGTAGGATTTTTTGCTAATTGATCACATGGTAAAAGGGAGAAAATGACCAAAAGGGATTATCTCTATTAATCATGAAAAATAGAGATAAGAAAGCAAACAATCATGAAGAGGATAGAAAAGAGTTTTGAGAAAAACTCAAGAAAGAGAGAGAAAATAATGATAAAGAAAGACAATCATAAGTGAAATATAAATGATCAGATAAGCATGATATAGTGCAAAAATCAAGAAATCACCATATATGATAAGGAAAAATTAGACACAGTGTCAAATGATACAATAGATAGATAAAGATAATATTTTAGCACATGTCCAACCCAAATGAAAATGTGAAATAACCATGCATGTGCTCATAAATAATGATAAATCTATCCACACACATTATCTAAGACATCAGATAAATCTTTATGAAGCTAGAGATAAATTGCTGCTAATGTCTCATCAATATTTAATGAATACTAGGAAAATACTTCTGTTCTAATATCCTCCATAGAAAAAGTATGAATGATCAAAGGATCATGATGAAGAGGTAAATTAGGAAAGGGATGGTTTAGAGAATGCATGTGATTAGGCTCTATGAGAGATATAAGAATCACTAGTGGAGAAGGATTCATAGGTGGGGGAAGGTCCACAGGTGAAGGAATCACAAGTGGAGGCACAAAAGGTGGTGAAAGGACCATAGGAGGTGATGGAACCATAGGAGGTGGAGTCATAGGAGAAGAAGGAGGATCATTCTTATGGGAACAACCTATGAGAAGAGTGGTATAAAGTTCAAGAATGCCTATAAGGTTATCCTTAATATATTTTTGAAGGATGTAGTAGTGATTGGTATGATGGGTGTTATATAAATGTCATAAATAATATACCTTACCATAGTTGTGTATATATTTAGGAAGTACCTTTGAGGGTAAGCTTTATCTGATGATGGGGAATAAGGACTCAAGGTATCAATATATTGTTGCAACTTATGACAATGGGTAGAAGAATGATTATCTATCCCATAGAAGTAACATATATACTTGTGAGTGGTTTTAGTAGAAGTAATCATATAAGGAGGTGAAATAGGAGTGGAAAAAATTAGAGAACACTCATTAACCCATTTGGTGGGTAGAAGAGCCATCTTAGGAAAATGAAGCCAACCATCACCAAGGGAGGGTGATGATAAGGAAAGAGTGGACCTAGGCTCAATAGAAAGAGCAAGGGAATCATAAATAGGGATAGGCTCAATAATAATAGGAGAAAAAATAGGCTCAACTATAGCAAGCTTTATTGAGGGAGGACTGGGATCTACATAAGGTCTAAGGAGATCTACACTAAACTTAAGATTAAACTAGCTACAAGGGTTAGGGTACTTAGCAGAATGATAAGGCTCAGTCATAGCATGATCCATGAGCATAGTCCTACATGGATCCTTAGAAATTAGAGGTGTTGGTGCCATCTCTACCCTATGATAAATAGGAAAAATACAAAAATCAGGGACTATAAGTGAAGGAAAATGATGAGATTCAAAAAAAGACTCAAGTAAAGAAGAATGATAATGAATAATATTGACATCATGAGCTTGTACAAGACCACATAATAATGGATCATCTAAGGAATAACCATCATCATAAGCTGGGGTGTGAAGATCAATGACATAAGTATGGATTACCTTGTCATCTAAGGAAGTATGGTGAATATAATGCTTAGTCTTGGTCAAGACTACATGAATGTCATCATAAGGAGGCTTGTGAGAGTGAGGTTGCAAGTAAGCATGATGCTATGATATGAGATGAGGTGAGAGATCAAAATTCTTGATCTTTAGGTTAATCTCATTGAGCTCATCATGATAATGATCTAAGAGGTTGGGAGGAATGTTACCAATGAGCTTAAGATTCCCACTTTCACCTTGGGTTGAATTAACAAGAAATTTGTGATGTTGAGATTCATGGAATGAAATGCTTGGAAAAGGCTCAAGAGAAGGAATATTGAATACACCATGATCTTAGAATTGTTTAAAATTCCAAAGGTTAGTGTCACTTTTAATCTTGTAAATAGATCCATTGTGAGGGAATTTAACACATTGGTAGGTGGAAGAAGCAATATCTGTCATGTAGTGAGTCCATGGCCTACCAAGCAAGATGTTATAAGAAAGGGGTAAGTTAAAGATCATCACCTTCATACAGATGCTAATAGGTGGGATGATAATGGGAAGCCACACACAACCTAGAGGGGGCATTTTCATTCTATCATATCCTTGGCATGCATTACATGTAGACTAAGATTATATTCTAAATATCCAAGAGTATTAATGAAATCAAGAGAAGTAACACATGTTCCAAAACCCTCATCAATCAATGCACATTTAACTATGATATTTCTTATTTGGATGCTAATGAATAAGGGAGGATCATCAACATGAAGCAAAATTTTGTCAGGAATCATATAAGTTATGGGAAATTTTAAGAAAAGAGAAGTTTCTATAGTTTTATCAACATTGATAGACATCTCTTCACATTGTTGTAATATACTATCTTTAGAACTAGATAAAGTTGCCTCCTGTCATGATAGAGGAGGATGAAGGACATTCATCTCAAATATTAGTTTCATAAGATGATTTATTTGAATGGGAGAAGTCCTCATGAGCTCAAGGAAAGAAATTTAGGATGGGAGATTAGTGAGTTCTGCTATAGGATCCCACTCATCATAACCCATAAGAAGGTTGTTAGATATAGGTGCATAATGTCTAAGAAGGGTTTTGGAAGGAAGAACTGAAGTACATTAGAATTTTTATTGATAAGAAGAAGAAGGTTTAGAAAAAGGTTATGAATCATGTTGAGGTGATGAATTAGTTGGTTCAAGTTGATTTTCATAATTGAAATAAGTGTTAATATAAGCTTGATTATCATTAGTATTAGAAGATGATGGAATAGTGGTAGAAATAAAATGGGAAGTGTTATCCAAGGGAGAAGCATAAATTAAATCATCAAAAGTAATAAGGTCATCTTGCCCTAACTTATTTAAATGAGTTGGAGAAGAATCTTGGATAACATGATATGTTTGAGATGAAGGAGTGTAAATAGGTTAGGTATCAATGAAAGCAACAACCCTTCACAAATTAGTCATGTTAACCACATTATCTTTAGAAGTGGAGTCAACATGACTTTATATGTTATTGGTGGAAGGGGTGGGCTTATTTTGGGTGTCTTGAATAAGTTGATGATTAGGAAGAGGGTCTTTATAGATAGATAAATGAACATTTTCTTGATTCAAGGCTTGAGTTTTATCATGTGATTTATAATTCTTGAAAGTAATTTCATAAGGTTGTTGGCATTTATGAATGATGGAATCGTGATCAAAATTAAGACCAAGAAGAAATTCCATAGCTAAATTATGAAGTTGTCTATAGGTCTCATGAGAATGACCCTAACTAACAAGAAATGAACAAAACTTGTTAGGATCATAATAGGATTTCATAAGATGATTAGGGTCAAGTTATTATGGAAGAAGCGTAGGTAGGTGCTTAATCAATTCAACTAAGGATAGAGTTTTGTGAACATTGATGCTATTTAGTGAAGAGAAATGAGGATTAGTATATTGTTGAGAAGGGGCAGTTGGTTCTGAATATTGGTTAGGAATGATAACTTGAACATTGTGAATGGTGTCATAAGAATTTGTAACACCATCATTGGTAACATTGTAATTTTTATTCTCAAGTAAGATATGAGGAATTGAAGAAGGTTGGGGTGGCTTGAATTGGTGCATAAGGAAATATTGATGTTTAGCTTGGTCAATAGCCTCCTCCAAGGTATGTGAAGAGAGAGTACAGACTTGATATTGTAATTTAGGAAAGAGGGCATTGGTAAAGGGATGGAAAATATTATCATCAACCATCTTATGTTCACATTTATTTGACAAAGTATTCCATCTTTGAACAAAGGATTTAGTGGTTTCATTTTCATTTTTTTTACAATTTATGAAATGGGACAAAGTGTTTTTGATAAGATCACTAGTTTAGAATTCTTGCACTAAAACATTCACTAAATCTTCCAAACTAGTAATAGAATGTGGTCTAAGTTGATTGTACCAATCTAAGGCATCACCTGTGAGGCATTTGGAAAGGAACTTGGTAGTAGCAAAGGTGTTTGATTTGACCCAATTCTTATAAATATTTCCAAATGTCTTAAGATGAAGGGTGGGATTAGTTGATCCATTATAATAAATTATAGGTGTTATACCTCCTATGTCAATATTAGTAATTTGAGTAGTGAGAGGTTAATTTTATAGATACTAAATGGTTTTATTGACTAAAGGATCTTGAGGAATGAGATTACCTTGAGAATATTGAAGAGGAGGAGGGGGAAAATTTTGGTTATGTGTGCCCCAAGCCATTGGTTATAGATGAGATTGAAGGTGGTTTTGCATTCTCATCATTTGATTTGTGTTATGAGCTTGAAATGTATTCATTTAATTAAGAGTCTTCAACGAAAGTTGATGTATTTGATTAGCATTAGTAGAATCATTAAGGTTGGCATTAGTGGCTTGGGTACCACTATTCGTGTTGATAGGAGTTTGAGAAGAATAATGAGAGTGTGATGCAATAGTGCCAACATTTGCTTGTGTAGCAAAAGATGGACTAGTGATTGGTTGAGAGGAAGAAACACTAAAAGCATGATTGGATTGGGTATAAAATAAAGTACTAGTAGATGGATTAAGGATAATAGATCTTAAAAGACCACTAGATGTAAAACCTACCATGTTAGTTGATATACTAGTCATTAAGGTGGAAGAAGTTAGAGAAGAAGAAGTCATAGTATGAGAAGGGGTCATAATTAAAGGAAGAGGCTGAGAATCAAAGAAAATGGTACCCCTAAATATAGTTGAGAATGTAGGAGTAGGTGAATCAGGCTCTTCAACTTGACCACTAATCATAAGATTTTAAATGGTAGAAGGATCCTTTCCTCGATGTTGAAGAAATTTAGAGATAAAGAAAAGCATGTTGGGAGTATATTTTAACTCAGGTTGATCTTCTAATGAGAAAAGAGGATTATATTGTGAAGAGGTATTAGGAATGGTCCCATATTTCATTATGCAATTGGAAATATGAGCATCACTAACATCCAAGAGAGGATCCCTACTCTCTCTAAGGGAGACCCTATGAGGATTGGTAATATTCATCATGTCTATTGATTGCAACTTAGTGTCACTTTCAAATAGAAATTTTATGATGAAGGGAAAGGAATAGAGATGAGAAATAAAAGAAATAGGAAGTGACTAAAATAGTACAAGGTCAATTGGGTTGACCTAACATAAAAACAAAGACTATAAAAATAATACTGGGTCGACTGGGTCAATCTAGTATAGTGCAAAAAGATTGGCAAAAGAGGTAAAAGGAGTTGTAGATAGTACAGGGTTGATTGGGTTAATAATGTATAGTGCATATGAGATATAAAAAGGTATATAGTCAATTGGGTTGACCTAGTACAAAATATATGGAAAAAGAGAAGGTTGATAACAATCTATGAACTAAAACTAGACAATTTTTGTAGTTTTATCTAGGAAGGTAAGAACCGAATGAAAATAAATAGTCAATTGGATCAATGTTGGCCAATCCAATTGAGGCACATAATATAAAACCTTTCACTAATGCTAGCTAATGCAAGTTTTTGCACACACAATTGAGTAAAGAACAAATAATCAACTTGAAAAGTAAAGAGCTAACTAATCGGTCAACCTGAATGTTTTATTAGATTATTAATAAATGTTTTTAAATGTGATGGGAAGTTGGCTATAAGCAAGGAACTAGATAGAAATCTATGGATGGTTTTAGGTATTTTGGGTTGAAAGGGACTATAGTGGCAATGATACAGGCTTGGTATTGGGGCTTACCCCCTCACTTCACACACTAAAAAAATAAGGGTGTTAAGTGATTAGCTAGAATATACCATTAACCATGCTTTATACTTGACCAGAGTATCAAGTTAGCTTCCCCCTTAGTGATGAAATCCATGTAGGTTGGCCTTGGGTAGATAAATGTTAAAATTCTTTTTTAGATTATGTGATTTGATTGTGTGTGCATAAAATATAAATAGTGAAACTAAATGGTTAATTAAAAACCCCTAATAAGACTATGTGAACTATTATAAGCATGCAAGCAACAATAAAAGAAAGGCGTGAACCAATTACTAGCATATAGAGATTAATTCTAAATTGAAACAAGGTATATAATTGACACTATATGCACAAAATACAAAACATGGTCCATAGGGTCAAACCTATACAATGGAAGCAAGATCTAAAAATGAACAGGGTCAACTAGGATCAACCTAATTATTCAAATAACTTACAAAACATAGAAATGGGTTGAAAGGGTCAATCCATTTGACTGTGTAGGGATAATTTTGAAGACTACAAACTATGAAATAAAATATAGTAAAATAAAGAGACAAAGAGATAAAAATAACCTTGGTGGATCAGAGATGTTGAGAATGAAGATTTCTAGTCAAGAACCTTGGAATATGCTTGAAAACTCTACTAATTGGGTCAACTGGGTCGATCAAGCTTTATATAATCCTACATCAAGTGCCTAAAATGTATAGGGTCAAATGGGTCAACCTAGTAGCTAAATCTAGATGCCTAAAAGTGTACAAGGTCAACTAAGTTGACCTAGTAGTCTAAAATGGAATTTTAGAAGTCTAGAAACCTATACTAGGTCGTCTAGGTTAATCTAGTTGTCTATTCCTACAAACATGTGCACAAAGATTAGACCTGAGTTGATAGAGTTGATCTAGTATGATAGATATATGATAAAAATAATTCTAATAAGAATGAAAGAAAGTGAAATAAATCTTGCAAGGGTTAGTTTCATGTTAGGTTTAACAGAATGTATGTAACACAAAAATGTATTATGTCGAAAAATCAATCCTAGCTTAGAGAAGATAAAACATACCTATATTTCTGATTGGGACTACATTTTTTAAGTGAGATCATGACCAATATGTGGAACTACTAGACATTATTAGGGGATCACTTGTCACAATACACCATGTGAACTAGGATTCCAAAGCTTACAGTCTAACCCAGTCATGTAGCAACCCTAAAAGAGTCCTAAGGTTTGATATTTCACTTAAGTCTAATAAAAAAAGAAAGTAAATATAATCTAGTGCACACTAAAGCTTATGTTACAAAGTGGGGGTTAGAAAATAAATAAATAACTAAACTAAACTTGCATAGAAGACATATACTCATGTCAATGTATACAAAATCATAATGCATGGGAAGATAAACACAACTACATTATCTATCTACTCTTACAAAGGAGAAATAAAGTTAGGAATAATTACCTTTGAAGAAAAACCCATCGGGCCTAAATATTTCCCTTGGCCAAGGTGCTTCATAAGAAATTATTGTGGTATGTAAGGATAACAAATACAAATCAGCTATAGGATACACAACCTAGCTATGCATCTAAAAGACTCTCCACAAGACAAGATCCATATATTCAAAGAAATTATAGAACCCTAAGATTTACTCTTCAATTACAATGGTCAATAAGTAGATGCTCATTTGCAATTATTAATCTTCACTTTTATTCTTACAAATGGCTGGAAATAAACTTGTATATATAGGTGGATCTTTCCCTAACTTCCTAAAAATGTTAGCTATGTAGGGTTGGCCATGGTCGACCATGTATGTTTTCGAGGATAATTCACTAGGTTTGAGATAGGTTGGTTGAAAGGCTAACAAACCCAAAAAGTAAAAAATACCCCTAAACAATACAGGGTTGACCTAGTATAACCAAAAGTCCAAAAAGGAATTAAGGCAAGAAAAGGATGATGGAAAGAGGAAAATGACTGGAATGGGTAGGACTGAGAAGAATAAGCTTAGGGTTAATATTTTTAGGAGATTATCATGTAGATGGAAAGTGAAAAAGGGACAATAATCTTATGAAGCACTAATAGTTTTCCCACCCCTTTCTTGGTGTACCCCTTAAGGCATGCACTCAGAGAGATTGAGAAACAATAGGTTCTTGCAAGATACAAAGTGTCAGTAATTAATAGAAGTTTAAAAATATTATGTGTATACATATGCCCTATTTATTGAAGCACCATCCCATGTTGCACTCACATGACATGTGATGAGTTTCATGTATGGTATATGTATATACAATATTTTCAAACTTTTATTGATTATTGACACTTTGTATCTTGTAGGAACCTATTGAATCTCAATCTCTCTGAGTGCATGCCTTAAGGGGTACACTGGGAAAGGGGTGGGTAGACTATTGGTGATTTGTAATATTGTTGTCCATTTTACCACTTGCGATCTACACATCTCCTAAAAAAATTAACCCTATGCTTATTCTTCTTAGTCCTACTTATTTCAGTAATTTTCTTCTTTTCATCATCCTTTTCTTGCCTTAATTCACTTTTAGATTATCAACTATACTAGGTCAACCATGGTCGACCCTATATAGTTTATGGGTATTTTTTGCTTTTTAGGTTTAGATTTTTAGCCAACCAAACTCAAACATAGTGAATTATCCTTGAGAATATATAGGGTCGACCATGACCAACCCTATACAACTAACCTTTTTGGGAGGATTTATGGAAAGTTCCACCTATTTATACAAGTTCATTTCCAACCATTTTTAATAAGAAAAGTGAAGAAGAATAAGTGCGAATGAACATCTTATTATTGACCATTCTACTTGAGGAATAAAGCTTAAGGTTCCAGTTTTTCTTTGGAGATACAGATCTTGTCTTGTGGAGAAGTATTTTGGATGCATAGATAGGTTGTGTAGCATAGAGATAATTTTTATTTGTTATCCTTACATACCACAATAATCTCTTGTGAATCACCTTGGCCAAGGAAGAGATTAAGGCTTAGTAGGTTCATCTTCAAAGGTAAGTATTCCTAAATTTATTTCTCCTTTGTAAGAGTAGATAGATAATGTAGTTGTGTTCTCTTCCCATAAATTAGGATTTCATATACATTGATGTTAGTATATGTCTTCTATGCATGTTTAGTTTAGTTGTTTATTTTTTTATCTAACCCCCACTTTGTGCTACAATATTTGGTGTGAACTAAATTAGATTTACTTTCTTGTTTATTAGACTTAAGTGAGATATCAAACCTTATGACTCTTTTAGGGTTGTTGCATGATTCTGTTATACTATAGGATTTGGAACCATATCTCACATGGTGTATTATGACAAGTGATCCCCTAATTAGGTCTAGAAGATCCCCATATTGGTTAAGCTCCCACTTAAAAAATGTATCCACAATCAAAATTATAGGTATGTTCTATCTTCTTCGATCTAGGATTGATTTATAGACATGATGCATTTCTGATTACATACACCTTGTTATTCTTAATAGAAGATTTAGATGGATTAGAAGTAGGGGATTTATTTGGTATATTTATAGAGATGGTCTTGTGGCCAAGAATTTTCCCCTTACCCTTTAAAGTGGATTTTATTTCACCCAAAAGATCCACCAACTAGATGTTTGAGGAGGGACCAACACTAGTTCTTTGGCATGATTGCACAAAAGTAAAATGGGGTCTTAGTGATGGGGAAGAGGGGTATTACCTAGGTCCATTTTAGTCACAGAGTGATCCAAAGACACTTGGAATTAAAAATGAATGGAAATTATTAGGTTGTGTCTAAAGTGGTTTAAAACATAAAAATGATATTAAAAAACTATTCCATACCTTTCATCCAATGCGATATAATTCATAATGTGTCAGGCTACTTTAGGATTAGGATTAGATAGTGATTCCCAAAAGTATC
The DNA here is from genome assembly GCA_037957365.1 of Torreya grandis. NCBI lineage: Eukaryota > Viridiplantae > Streptophyta > Pinopsida > Cupressales > Taxaceae > Torreya > Torreya grandis. The sequence continues at coordinate 144,185 of JARHVA010003401.1, read as the reverse complement.
CACCTTGGTATGCAATAGGCACATAACTAGGCTTATGGAATTGATTCATTTCACCATCCCTCTCTTTTTTAATCTTGTAATACTTGTGTGTATGAGTGCTCATGCCCGTGACCTAGGAAATTAGCTCCTCAGAGACTACTATGGTAACATCCCCCATCATTATTGTCTAAACATTCCATCAATGAGAAAATTCTAAGGAAATGTGAGTGTTAGTACCATAGATCCTTTCCATGTAATTGGTTAAACCACCATCCTCCAAGATCATCCAAATAATTTTTTTCTACTTAACTGGTTTCATGGAAGATGATTCCATTTGATATATGCCCCCTACCATCTTGTTGATAGACAAGCACAAACAAACATAAATGCAGTCTTTATTTACACACTCCTAACAATAAATAATATCCAAAGAAAATTTAATGTGATTAGGAACTATAATGACACCATAAATACGTGAGTGTTAGTACCATAGATCCTTTCCATGTAATTGGTTAAACCACCATCCTCCAAGATCATCCAAACAATTTTTTTCTACTTAACTGGTTTCATGGAAGGTGATTCCATTTGATATATGCCCCCTACCATCTTGTTGATATACAAGCACAAACAAACATAAATGCAGTCTTTATTTACACACTCCTAACAATAAAAAATAACCAAAGAAAATTTAATGTGATTAGGAACTATAATGACACCATAAATCCACATTACACTAATGCTATGATTGTTAAAATTGTCACAAAACTTGAAAATACACCACCATGATCTACCATAAATTCCCATGTGCTAAAAAGACTTCACATAACCACTGATGTAGATATGACTGATTTTAAATGATGCGTCAGCAACACCAAACACATTTATTGAAAGTTAATAATCATGTAACTATAGTAAGTAAGAAAAATACTAACCATTCATGTAACATTACTAAAGTTGATGCTCTTATAAATATAAAAGGCCACATCTAATAAAGCATTTTAAAAGTGAGAGTCTAAGCTCCCACCAAAAAAGTTAATATCAAATTATAGACATTCATCTTTAATGATTTAGAGAAATTTGATAGGTGAATCAAAATCATTAATGTTGGAGAGTTTTTAATGATGTCATACTGATGTCAGGGAGGTGTCCATGTGAGTGGATGAAGTGCTTTGATATTCTAAGTGATAATGACAAAGTGTGTAATGTGCTTGTCGTAATATGCTTGAAGTAGGCTTGGTTAATCTTCATAGTTTGTCTATTTATAAATGATTAGGGATGAGTTTGAAGTCTTGATCATGTGTAAGGGGTACATCAAAAGTCAAGAATGATCTGAGTGATTGTGTGCATGAGTGGATTTTATTTGGTTGGTCATTTTTTTCATCTAGGCATTTTGGGTCTAGTGGTAGAAAATATGAGTAGGTAGTTTACTAACATCATCATTGCCACGTGTGGATGAGTCAGGGAGAGTTGATAATATGGTTATGATATTTTTTTTGCCTAGTTTCTATGTGATAAATATAAGTTCATGAAAAAAAGAACAAAATAAGATATGCAAGTGAAAATTTGGGCTTCCAGGTAGTTTGATAGTGTTTTCCCATGCTTAGCCAAATTTTAAATGTGGCAAGAAAAGCTAAGTAGGCATTTTGATGGTGTTATATCTCACATGAACAAAGGTATTAGGAATATTTTAATAAATGATTAAATTCCAATATGAAAATATATCAAATGGTGCAAATTTGAGAACATGCATTTGAGTGCAACAAAAGATATATCTGTCCAAAGTTGGCATTCTAACATATTATAGTGGTCCCCATAGTCTATTTTGCATGATGTTAAAGATCAGGACTAGATGGAGATATAATGACTTATGGGTGATCATACAATGAATATATATGGTGTGTATTTATTCAAATGAGTCAAATTTTTCATTGGTTAATGAATTTAAAGATTGAGGTCCTTATAAAAGGATTAATAGAGCATGTTTGTTCCAAGGTGTCAAGAAGCAATGAGTTGAGGACAAGTGTTTGAAGTTTAGCATTATACAGAGGTAAATATTAGGATTATTATAAGATATTATGGTGAGTGTATGTTTGTATATATATATATATATATATATATATATATATATGTTTAATAGTGATCAAATTGATTTCAAGGTGTCTAATGATTAACATAGATAAAGACTGAGTTATGTACAGGAGATCAACAAAGTGCATTAAGTCAAATAGTAAAGATAAATATTAAATGATGAGCAATGAAAGGTAAAGGTTGAGATAATTAAAGGAATATTGATGGTCTATGTTTAATTTTATATGTGAGGACATGAGATGAGGAAAAGGTGGTCAAGGTTTAATGGTGACTGTTGGCATTTGAATATTCAAATTTACAAAAAGAAAAACTAGTGCTCTGTATTTTGGCTATAACTTTTGATCTAGGACAAATATCTTGGTGATGTAAAAACAAAAGTTGTATATGAATTTAAGTTTAATCCATAAATGTTAATTATAAGGTTTTATTTTTTGTATTTTCAAATTTATGGTGATCTAAAGTTGACTATGTGTTTGACTGTGTTCTGCAAGTAACCCAAAAAAGATATTTGAGCTTGTGTTGTGGCTATTTCAATGTTTCATGATGACTTAATTATTAAAAGGTGTTATAGAATTCATAAGTATATTATATATAGATTTTAGAGGTGTGATAAATCTATATTAAGTATGAAAAATTCTTAATAAGTTGACTGTGTGTTCATTCATAGTGTTCATGTGTACAAGGTCTATGTTAGAGTTGATTGAGCATACATAAAGGTGAGAAAAGATGACTGTGATCATTTGAGGAAGTAAAAAGGGTAATTTAAATAAGACTCATACATTTAGAAGTGGTCCTATGTTATTTTTTTATTAATGGAGTGATAAAGGAGTGAATATGTCTCCATGAGACCTAAAAGGGATATAAGGGCCTAATTGAAAGGTGTCGTTGCATAAGGGTGACCCATATATGCTATGGCTAACTTATGTGGATTGTGTTAAGCCATGTATTTATATTTTATAATACTCAAGGGATAAGTCATATATAATTAATGATCAAGGTATTGAGAATCATGAATGCTCTATAAATAGTAAAACCAAAGATGATGGTTTCTAATTTTTGAGGGAGGTTTTTATGTGTGGTTTAGAGTGAAGGGTTGAGAGGTGAAGGAGAGTAAGTGTGACCAATAGATGGGTTATTGAGAAAAATAGATTTATTTTTGTGTGTATGACCATTTGTTAATATTTTTTATGTGGTGATAGAGTTGTTGTTAAGGAGTGAAGAGTGATCCAAAAGGTGGCTTTGAATGCATTGAGTGTGCAAAGTTGAAGAAAGCTAATGTACTTTGTATCTCCATTAGATTAGTAGGAAATAAGTTTTCAAGAGATATTATATTCATAGGTGTTATTATGGTTTATCAAAATCTAGAGGATTGTAGTCTCCTTGTAAGGTAAAACTTGCTGAAGGTCTAGTTGTGGTAGCTCATTTAGACATGTGTAGTATCTCCTTATGAGATTGTAGTCTCATTAAAATAAGGGATGGTAGTTACTTGATAAATTATTACTAGTTTAAATTTATCCTTTTTATTATAGGATAGTAGTTCAATTAAAGGTTCTAGTGGGTTTTCTCCCCCATGAGGGTTTCCCACATATGTCATGTGTTATGTGCTTGATCTTGTATTGTCTCTCTTGTTCATTGCTATGAATGATGTGTATGTTTCATGAATGCTTGTGGTAACTAATTAAGATTTTTTAAAAGTTTAAATTGAAATTAGATTATCTAGGATCAATGATTCACCCTACTTAATGATTGTACCTCTAATAATTAGTATCATAGGAGGTCCTTTGGTAAAGGCTTGATAGATTGAAGGCGATCCAAGGTACAATATGGGTAGTCATCAAATACAAGGAGGTTTCTCTACTAAGCAAGCAATGATGTTCAAAGGATCCAATTATGATTTTTGGAGTACAAAGATGAGGACATACATTATGTCCCTAGGGTTTGATGTATAGAAATCTGTTGTGGATGGCTATGTTGCTCCTACTACTCCTCTATCTAGTGCTGTAGATAAGAAACTGTTTGAGAATAATTCTAAGGAAATGAATGCCATTACTTGTGCTCTTACAAAGATTAATTTCACTAAGGTAATTGATTTTAAATCTATTAAAAAGACATGGGTTAAATTATATATCATTCATGAAGGATATTCAAAGGTTAAGTTGGCAATGTTGTAGACTCACTAAAGATAATTTGAGAGTCTTAAAATGGAGGAATATTCTATGGTATCCTTTCTACAAAGAGTTGATGAGATTGTGAATATCATCAGAGGTCTTAGAGAGAACCTTGAAGAGGATATTTTAGTTCAAAAGGTATTAAGGTCTCTATCCCTCAAGTTTGATCTAAAAGTATCTACTATAGAAGAAAGCCATGATCTTACTCATTTGAAGATGGATTAATTGCATGGCACCATTACTGCCTATGAGATGAGAGTAAATGATGATATACCACCAAAGAAGGAAGCAAAATTCAAGATAAAAATGAATCCAAAGAAGAAGTTCCAAGGTAAGAAACCTAAGGAAGATGACATTTATGATATTGATGAGGATGAACTAATTGCTTTGTTTACAAGGAAATTGAAAATAAGTTTAGGAAAGTATAAGGGTAAACTACCCTTCAAATGCTTAAATTGTGGAGAGATAGGACATTTTTATAGAAATTTCCCTCATAAACATGATGATGAAGAACATGGTGAAGACCAACATGAAGATAAGAATACATATAAGAAGAAAGGATTCATAAAGTATAACAAGAAGAAGTCCTTCAAAAAAATAAAGAGTCTCTACACCAATAAAGATTACATCTCATCAAATGAGAGTGAAGACAATGAATTAGAGTATGATCATGAAGATGATGGTCCTATTGAAGATGAAGCTCTTTTCATGAATGAAGAAAGAAATTTCTCACATAAAATGGAGTATAATTGGAGTAATTTAGATGATGATAAAGTTGAGGTGGACTATGAGATTGAATTGATGAATTCTCTTGAAGAACTAAAGATTGAGAAGAAGATTAACAAGAAGATGGAGTCTCAAATCAAGGACTATGAGGAGAAATTTAGTGTGTATAAAGTAAGAATGAATGAAGATGCCAAGGAGTATGAGGATATGGTAAAGCATGCTAGTTGTCAATTAGAAATTCTATCTACAAGCCTAAAAGCCAAAGAAGATGAATGTTCAAGGTATGTAATTTAAAATGAGTCATTGAAATTTGAGTTAGAGAAGACATCTACTAAGGTGAAGTCATTTGTGAGATTTGAAAAGAGCTCAAGTGATATAAACAATATTCTAAGTGGTCAAAATCATGCTAGTGATAGAAATGGTCTTGAATATGAAGAAGAATAAAATAATGTAACTCAAGATAAGATGAATAATAATTTGAACATGGAAACTCATACTTTGAGTACAAACCATCAAACAAGGAATGAAGGTGCTGGCAGAATGAAGATAAATCATAATAAATAGCCAAAGACCATGAGGTATGCAAGTTTCAATGTTTACTATTACACATGTAATCAATTTGGGCATAAAGCTAGAGAATGTAAGAGAATTATTATAAATTAATTTACATGGAATTATGATGGGGGCCATTAGTCAAAAGATGTGAATAAAGTTAAGTGCTTCAACCATCTTGATGCGGGACAATTTTCAAACCATTATCCACATAAGGTTAGATAAGGTGATTATTCTTCAAAAATAGGAGGTTATTTCATTTGTCATGACATAGGACACATTACAAGTTTTTGTCCAAAAGAGGTAAGACAAATTGTGTTTCCATCAAAGAATTACTATTTGCTACAACTATGAAAAGATTGGCCATATTGCTATTCTATAAAATCAAAGGCCATTAAGTCAAAATAAGTTCAATTAGGCTCCCAAAGTACAAGGAAGAAGACAAGTTAACTCATGGAAACCAAAGGTGGTAAGTGTGAGTCATGATGAGTTTGCAAGTCCAAATAATCTATTTTCTATAGTGGAGAATGCTTAAGAAGTTGAAGAGTGCCAAGGGATCTCATTGTCTGCTCATATTGTGAATGATGAGGCCAAGTTGAAGAAGAAGACCAAGGTACTAGTTGAGGCTAGTTATGATATATGTATAGATCTAAGTGAACATATTGACATTACTAAGCATGTATAATGCAAAGAACATCAATTATTAGTGCTTAGGGATGAAGTTCCTAATTACAAGGTGGATTATTCAGATGAAAAGGTATGTCATGAATCTATGTTGTCTCCATGTATTGTTAATTAAATCTTGAAGAAAAGGAGAATATTGTAGTGGATGAGCATGTTACTTCTCTTAAGCCTAAAAAGAACAAAAACTATGAGTATCAAATGACCAAGGAGGAGAAGGAAGGCTACATCCTGATTCCTTACCAGGGAAAATTATTAGACTATATATGGATATCTATAGTTGATAAATTTAGATTTGGCTATGTTTATCTAAGCTATGAGATATATGTTATTATGGGGAAGAATAATATTGATTTGGTTACATGATGACGATGTTACGAGTTAAATGTAAGTATAAGTTTACTCTATAATCATGTTGATTTGTTATTTTGGGTGTAGTTTATGATGCTTGTACATAATTATTGTTATGGTCTAACTACCTATTTTTTTGTGATGTTGATGTAAGAAAAGTACTTGTCCCTTAGAGTGTGACAAAGGGAGAACATCATCTGAGAGGGTGATGTAGATGGAGATGTCAGAGGTCACTAAAAAGCTGGAGAAAATATTGCACACACCACATAACTAGTACATAGTAAATGCATAGTTAATTTGTGAGCATTAACATATTTTCAATGATTGATGCATTTAAATAATTGATTAAGCATGTTGGTTGTATGCCATGTTATTGTGTTCTAGACTAGAATTGCATTCAGTAATGTAAATCTATCAGTATAATAATAATGATATTGTGGCATTAGTTATGATGATTGACTTAAGGATTATAAATTGGTCTATATTAATCATATTATCTTTAAGATGTTAGTATTAATTATTTGTATTAAGTAAATACTTAATATTATAGTAGTGGGAAAATACTAAAATAAGAGATAAAACGTATTAAAGAAAAAAAAGAAGTTATTTTTTTAATTAAAAATACAAAAACTTTTAAATAATAAAAAATAAGTTTTATAAAAAGAATAAAGCTATGAAAAACAAAAAGGAGAAAAACTCATAATTTAGAAAAAAAGAGTCTTAAATAAAAGAAAGATTTAAAAAAAAGAAAGAGAAATCTTTTTTAAAGAAAAAAAGCTAGCTACGCCATTTTATATATAGGAGCTGGGAAGGAGTTTGAGAGAGAGATTTGGGAATTCAGAAAAGAGGCATTGGCATGGAAAAGGAAGGTGGATGAGAATTGGAGAGGTATTAGCAAATATAAGAAGTCATGAATCAAATGAAGACAATCACCATTTTCTAGGTAGGCAATGTATTTCATTTTGGTGTCCTTATAAATTTGTCTAAATCTGTAACTTTGTATTTACTGGATGTATTTTTTCCTAGCTAAATAATTATAGGGTAATATTTTTAGTGGGTTGATTGGTAGATATCTATTTTCTACTCATGTAAATATGATATAGTGATTTACCTAATTACTTAAATAAACATTGAGTTTATATAAATGAATTGGGTAAGGGAAGCTTAAGATTATGTAATGATCCATTAAATAACATGAGCAATGATTTTATAGTGTGTCATAGCTATTAATTTTAAGTGTTTGATAAATGATATTATATAAAGTATTTGGCAAATTAAGTGAAAATAATATATTTAAACCACTTCATAATTATGAATAGTGACTTGATTAGGAGTGTAGCCATTAAAATTTTGTAAAATGTATTTGACTAATTAAAGGAACAATGACTTAGCTAGGATTAATGATTAACATAGTGAATGATATGGTGATAAGGACCATTTATAAGGAAAATCATTGTGAATTTTTGTGTTTTAAATTAACATAAATAATCTTGTGGCATGGCACTGCCTTATAGATGGAAATATATATACTTATATGCAACGACGATCTACTGTAACCATTATTATTATTTGATTAATATATACATATATGCTAGATTTTTGAGGAGGGGGTGACGATCTAAATTTTTTTATTCCTAATAATTGAGATATATTTAACATTTTGTCACTTAGATATGCATTAATTACCAATACTCTAGGTAACTATGATTATATAAGCATATTAGTAATACCAAAATTATTAAGTATTTGACTATCAAATATGATTATAGGTTAGCAAATTATACTATTTGAATAAAATATATGTGGAGTTAGTTTTGTAGTGATCTAATTTTTGTTACTCAGTAATTGAAAAATTGAATCCAACACATTCAAAAACTCTCAGTTGTATGCAACAAACCCCAGTTTGTATACAGTAAGGGATCTATGATATATTAGACCATGTTGAACAAAAAAATATAACAATAAGAGGTTAGCGATTTGCTTCCAAAATTAAGTATTTTATGCTTTCCTCTAAATGACCACATCAATTTACATATAAAAATATCCTAATAAGTAAATATTGAAATATTAATTGATATAATGAATATAAACATATCCCCATCTGTTAAAACAAGTAGTAATTATGAATTTAGTTAAATCCAAGGAATATAATAATGCATATTAAATATTTTATACTACTCAATTCAAAATGTCACCATATTATAATCTATAGATTATGAATGCTTGAATGCTTTATATAATTAATTTCTAGGTTATTAAAAAAACACCATTGTGTATGCTGCCAACCCTGTAATAGTATATCAAAGCAAATCTAAGCCCATATTATAATGTCAGTTTAATAGTAATTGATAACATCACTAGAATTGTATTCTTAATAATTATTTTTGGTGTCAACAGACATAAGTTATATATTATTCTTAATATTTTCCTGGGGTGTCACCATTCTTAGTTTATGAAAGGTGTTAGGATAACCAAAATTTAATAACATAACCTATATCATTGTTGAGCTATTGGAGAATTGTATAGGTAATAAGAAAGGGTGTCTCGTGTCATTATTTACAAGCTACCTATGATTTAGCATCACTGTGTGAATTAGTATACAAGGACCTTGTTATTAATATAAATAGTCATTTTTACTATCATGACATTAGTGCATTTTGTATAAATAAGTAATAATATTATAGAAATACATATTATGTACTATTGAAAAAAGTGTATAATCATGTGGATTTATTATACATATGTTATGAATTCATATCACCACCTATAGTATAATAAGATATCCTTTATTTGAGTATAATCTAGCTATGAGGGATATACTGATAACATATCAATAGTTTATACTGGTGAGCAATCAGAAGCTAGACCTAATCCATATAGTTACAAAATTATTGATACCGTGTGTGGTTGTACTTCAACTTGATTGTATATAAAAGTTGAGGTCTTTGGATACAAGGGATATATATATTAAATACCCTATTGTTTTTTTCCCTCTTAGCTTTAAATGCTGAATACCAAACTCTAAACTCATAAGTATGTTTGTATTATTGAAGGTTAATAAGTTGGTTTATGCCTTGATGCTTCCTCAAGGGGTTATTGTATTAAATGCATATAAACCTTGATATATAGGATCTTGATCATATGATTTAATTCAAGTTGTAAATAATAATCTTATTCACCCAAAGTATGATTGGGATTAGGAGATAATGATACTTTTGGAACCATAGTTGTATGAAGTTTTAAGCAATATTGTCACATGAGGAATCTTGGGTTTTAGGAGAATGTAAAACATAAGAATTGGTTGTGGAAACCAAGAGTTTGTGAAATTACACTAATTAATCCCTAATCCCTAATCAACACTTAAAGGTAGATGCATATATACAACTAGGCATGGGTTTTCATTATTTAGAGATAATTAACTAACTTGAGATCCTCAAATAGAAATATGAATGCTTTAGGGAGCTCTTGTTTCAGATATAAATGAATAGTGGTTCAATATCCACATAGCATATGAATAACTACCTGTGGTGTGTAATACTTGTACATATAGATTATACTTATAAAGATGGCTTGAGTAAGTATTTAAATTCACAAAACTATAAACTATAACCTTTTGGAATAGTCATATAGGAAACATAATGAGTTGTATAAACTAATGTCATAATGAGTTTATGTGGTTTTTATTTCTTGCAAATAATTGATTTGTCATTAGTCTTATGTACTTAGTATTGAGTACTCATATGCAATACATGTTTTGAGAGTGTTTGATTATGTCCAACATATTTACTGGTGCATCATGATGTGATCTTATTAAGTATGTTGCTTGTTTTGTTGGTAAGAAGATTAAACTTAGGGTATACCCATGTAGTATAACCCCATGCCAACTTTATTATTATGCATGCGATCATTAATTCTTAATAACAAATGTTTGGATTATGTTTTTTGTAGTTGAGAAACTATGATATTATGGGATATCATAGAGTATTAAATTATAAATGTATGTTATACTTGGATTTTACATGATGTAAATGTTATGCCTAGACTTACATTTACATTTGACTAATTTGCTATATACATGTTGGTTATTGTTGTCAATAGTGTGTTTGATAACAATTGGTAAGAATTTGTGTATGCATGCATGAAAGTTTTATGAGTTTAGTAAATGTTATATTAGTATATTATTAATTTCTATGGGAATTATGATTTGCTCTATTATATATAGTTATTTATATAGTTTCTTATGTTTCCATGATTTTTAAGACTACTTTATATAATTATTTTTGAGAAAACAAGTGGCTATGTCGTATAATAATAGACTATGGTAATATGGGTTATCATTGGTGCAATATGTTTGGAAACAAATTATAGTAGTCAAAATCTACAATTATGTATATTTTACTTGGGTGGTATAGATTGTTGTCATTATTTCTAGTATGGGATAGAAATAATATAAGATTTATTAATACATTTAATGAAATAGATGTATGATCTAGTTACTCATATGTTTAGTATCTAGTTTGATTGTATATGTGAATAGGATGTAAATTAAATGAATCCTATCGTTGAATTATATTTGACCAATCTGTATTGCTGATTTAGAGTAAGGAGTGAGATGGACTTCACTGGATTACTAGTTTCACAATGACAGATGAAGGCAGTCCAATCAAGTGGTGTGTATGAATTTGATTGATCTAGATCATTATATTTTATAATTTGTAAAACTTTGGGTCAAAGTATGTTTAGTGAGACATTATCATTTCATGAGTATGATTCAAATATTTGTGCGACATCTTACAATCATACAACACATGGGTACTTGATAGTCTCTATGAATTCCTATGCTATCACTATCTACTCATCCATGAAGGGAGGTCCATTCCAAAATGGGATATTTTTAAGGGGATCATTTGTCCATGGTTGGTGTGGAAAAGTGCTTGGATGATTCTCTCCCTCTCCACAATAATACTACTATTGAGATAACACTTGAGATTGCCACAAGTCTGAGGAACTCATGATCTAGGGAGCTATGTATCTATATGTACATTATATTTATCATTGAGTATTATCATGAAGAGTTGTAATTACTTTTTATTGAAAATCAAAAATAGTGGCTATAAATTTGTTTTAGCTATAGTTGAGTTAATATAATTACTTTTTGTATTCACATTATGATGTGTACTCTCATGATATTAGAGATCAATATTATGTGATGTATTATGCTTGTTGCCATTATAAACTTGTATATTTGTTATGGTTTCTATATATTTTCATGGTCTAATCTATATTTGGTATGTGTTAAATTATTATTTTTTTATGTATTTCTATGTCTAACCTAATAGGGTTATTACATGTGGTATCAGAGTTATGGCTTGAACTCTAGGACCTAATGAGTCCATTAGCATTTTAATATTTTTTTATTCGTCAATGTGAACCTAGTGACATGAAATATTCAGTTGGTATTTTGGATTTGTGGTGCCTCGATTCAAAACCATGTACACCATGAATTGGAATTTTAAAGACTTGATAGATCCTCTTGTATGGATTGGTGACTTTAATAAGTATGTGACATTAGTGAAATGTGTTAAAGAGTTTGCTCAAAGATTGGTACCCTTAAGTTATGTGGATTAGGAAGGAGTTTCATATCTCACAGTGGGATTAGAGGTGAGTTATCACTCCCTCAATTTTCCTTGACATCATTTTAAGCTATGAAGGGATTCTTATTTTCATGACGTTGAAACTTGTTGCTGTATTCCTTCAAAGTTATGGGAGAATGTTTTTTTTACTATTGTTGAGAGATAATTTTTTTGATTGGATGGATGAACACATATTTATGGACAACATACTATACTTACAAGATTTGGTAATTAGGAAGCGTTTGGGCAACTTTGAGCTTCAGTGTTTTGTTTTTACCTTAGGAAGGTAAGTAGGAGTTTTTGAGATGATAGTTTTATACTTTCCAATTATGACTCTTTAGAGACACTAATTTATCTAACTCAAGATTTTAGGCCATGTAAGGTGGAAAAATTTGCCACATATATTAAATTTTACATAATTTGATTTTGACTATATGTTATTATTTACCCTTGATTGGATTGATATTGTTATCTTTTGACTTAATGTATGTTATTTTGAAGATATATTTTTATGCCTTTCACCAGAAGTGAGTAGGGTATAGGAGGTGAAAAATATTTTACCAATCTAAGGGGTTGGAATTAACTTTCAACTTATTATGTGCTAGTTGAGCAAGCAATGAGATATTATTTCATTTATTCCCTTATAAGACTGAAAGAACTATGTGACTTTTGGCCTAGGTATGCTATCATAATTATAACATTATTTCCTCTTAATCATTAGGTCATGGAGACCTGAGGGAAGAGTGGTGAATTGGGAGCATGAGTTATAAGCTATAATACTTTATCCTACTTAGCCTCACATTGACTCAGTTATTACTGAGTTAGATCCAATAGACGAACTTGTCAAAATCTAGGATGTGACAAGCAAAACTTGTCAAATTCAGTTGTATGTTCATATACATGTATAATATGGATGGGTATTCCATGATTGTGTATACATTACAAATATAGTATTTTTAGTTCCTATTCATCATCATACTTGTCAGGAACTCCATAGAATAGTGACAATATTAACATGTTATACTTATTAGGAGCTATGTGGGGTAGTGATAGTATTAACTTCTTACCAAGTTCCCTAAATTATTTTTTTTTGAAATGAGAAAACACTCTCTAGGATACATATATGTGTTGAGGGCTGGAATTTTTTTTTTGTGAAACTCTCCCTGGTCATTTATTTTGACTTAAATAATGATCTTATGTGCTTTTGGGAAGTTAGTGAAACTTTTACTGAGACATGTTTATGGAATTATCTTGATGGTTTTGGACCCTGGGGTGGTCATGATAGAACCAATCTAAGTAATTAATACTCGTAACCATGTTTACACAATAGGAAGATGTCTTTGAGTAGGTTCTTATGGGACTAATACTTTGAGAATAATACAAATTGAAGAAGCTGCAGTAAACTCTATAGATAATTTCCATTTATTTACTTAATTTGATAGTGGATATCATGTTATTACTATGTTAAATAATTTTTTTTAATTCAAAATTATGTTTGAATAAGAGTCATTGGGATTGATGACTAGATTTAGGGGGAAGGATGTTACATCTTAATTCCTCACTAGGCAAAATTGTTAGACTATATGTCGATATCTATAGTTGATAAATTTAGATTTGTCTATTTTTATCTAAGTTGTAAGATATATACTCTTATGGGTCAATAAGATATTTCTTAGGATACATGATCACATTGTTATGAGCTAACTATAAGTATAAGTTTACTCTATAATCATGTTGATTTGTTAGTTTGAGTATATTTTATGATGCTTGTATATAATGAATGTTATGGTCTAACTACCTATTTTATTGTGAGGTTGATGCAAGAAGAAAACTCATCCCTTAGAGTGTAATAGAGGGATAGCATCATCAGATAAGGTGATGTGGATGGAGATGTTGGATTTTGATAGAGAGTTGGAAAAAATCCTGCACACACCACGTAACTAGTACATAATAAATTTATAGGTGCTTTGTGAGAATTAACATGTTTTTGATGATTGATGCATTTAAATAATTGATTAATCATGTTGGTTGTGTGTATGCCATGTTATTTTATTCTAGACTAGAATTGCATTCAGTAACATAAATCTATCAATATAAGCATAGTGATGTTGTGGTATTCATGCTGATGATTGACTTAAGGAATATAACTAGATCTATAATAATCATATTATCTTTAAGCTTTTAGTATTAATTATTTGTACTAAGTAAATACTTAATATTAGAGTATTGGGAAAATACTAAAATAAGAGATAAAACATATTAAAGAAAAAAAAGAAGTTATTTAAAAAAAAAATAGAAAAAAATTTAAATAAGAAAAATTAAGTTTTATAAAAAGAATAAAAATATGAAAAACAAAAAGGAGAAAACTCATAATTTTGAAAAAAGAGTCTTAAAATAAAATAAAGAAAGAAAAATATTTTTTAAAGAAAGAAAGCCAGCTCTGCCCTTATATATATATATATATATATATATATATATATATATATATATATATATATATATATATATATATATATATATATATATATATATATATAGGAGCTAGGAAGGAGTTTGAGAGAGAAATTTGGGAATTTAGAAAAGAGGTGTTGACAAGGAAAAGGAAGAAGGAAGAATTCATGAATCAAATGAAGACAAGCACTATTTTCTAGGTAGGCAATGTATTTCATTTTAGTGTATATATATATATATATATATATATATATATAGGAGCTAGGAAGGAGTTTGAGAGAGAAATTTGGGAATTTAGAAAAGAGGTGTTGACAAGGAAAAGGAAGAAGGAAGAATTCATGAATCAAATGAAGACAAGCACTATTTTCCAGGTAGGCAATGCATTTCATTTTAGTGTCCTTATAAATTTGTCTAAATCTGCAACTCTATATTTACTGGTTGTATTTTTGCCTAGCTAAATAATTATAGGGTAATATTTTCATTAGGTTGACTGGTAGATAGGTATTTTTTGCTCATGCAAACTCGATATAGTGATTTATCTAATTACATATAAAAACATTGAGTTTATATAAATGAATTGGGCAAGGGAAGATTAAGATTATGCAGTAATCCATGAATAAAATGAGCAATGATTTTATAGTGTGTCATATTTATTAATTTTAAGTGATTGATATAATGCTATTATATAAAGTATTTGGAAAATTAAGTGAAAAAAATAGATTTTAACCACTTCATATATATGAACAACAACTTGATTAGGAGTGCAGCCATTGAAATTTTATAACATGTATTTGAATAATTAAAGGAACAATAACTTAGATAGGATTAATGCTTAACATAGTGAATGATATGGTGAGAAGGACCATTGTTTAAGCAAACCACTATGAATTTGTATGTTTTAAATTAACATAAATATTCTTGTAACGTGGTACTACCTTATACATGAAAAAATATATAATTACATGTAACAATAATCTGTTGTAACCATTATTATTATTTGAATAATAAGATATATAAATGATGAATTTTTGAGGAGGGGGTGGCAATCTAACAATTTATATTTCTAATAATTGAGATATTATTTAACATTTTGTCATTTAGATATGCATTAATTACCAATACTATGGATAATTGTGATTATTTAAGCATATTAGTAATACCAAAATTATTAAGTATCTGATGATCAAATATGATTAGAGATTAGCAAATTTCATTATTTGAATAAAATTTATACAGAGTTAGTTTCATAGTGATATGATTTTTGTTACTTAGTAATTGAAAAATTGAATCCAACACATGCAACAACTCCCAATTGTATGTAGTGAACCCTAGTTTGTGTACAAGTGATCTATGATATATCAGACCATGTTAAATAAAAAAATATAATAACAAGTGGTTAGCAATTTGATTATGAAAATAAGTATTTTATGCTTTCTTATAAATGACCATAATGATTTACTTATAAAAATATCTTGATAAGTAAATACTAAAATATTAAATAATATAATGAATATAAACCTATCCCCATCCATTAAAACAAGTGGTAATTATTCATTTAGTTAAATTGAGGAATATAATAATGCATGTCAAGTATTTTATATTGCTCAACTCAAAGCGTCTTCATATTATACTTTGTAGACTTATGAATGCTTGAATGCTTTATATAATTAATTTCTAGGCTATTTAAAAAAAAACCACCATTATGTATGCTGCCAACCCTATAATAGTATAACAAGCCAAATATGAGCCCATATTATAATGCTGGTTTAATAGTGATTGATGGCATCACTAGAATTATATTCTTAATAATTATTTTTGGCATCAACAAACATATATTATATATTATTCTTAATATTTCTTGGGGAATCACCATTCTTAGTTCATGAAAGGTGTAAGGACAATACAAATTTAATAACATAACCTGTATCACTGTTGAGCTGCTAGAGAATTACATAGATACTAAGAAAGGGTGTCTAGCATCATTATTTCCAAGCTGCCTGTGGTTTGGCATCACTGTGTGGATTAGTATACAAGGACCTTGTTATTAATAGAAATGGCCATTTATACTATCATGGCATTAGTACATTTTGTATAAAGAAGTAATAATATTATAGCAATACATATTATTTACTATTGTAAAAAGTGTATAATCATGTGGCTTTATTATACATATGTTATGAAATCATATCACTACCTGTAGTATAAATAAGACATCATTTATTTGAGTATAATCTAATTATGAGGGATATAATGATAACATATTAATAGTTTATACTGGTGAGCAATCAAAAGCTAGACCTAATCTGTATAATTATGAAATTGTTGATACAATGTGTGGTTTCACTTCAACCCAATTGTATATAAAAGTTGAGGTCTTTGGATACAAGGGATATAGATATTAAATACCCTATTATTTTGTGCCCTCATAGATTTAAATGCTGAATACTAAACTCTCAACTCATAAGTATGTTTGTATTATTAAAGGTGGATCTCATGGTTAATAAGTTGGTTTATGCCTTGATGCTTTCTTGAGTGGTTAATTTATTGCACGTATATAAACCTTGATATATAGGATCTTGATCATATGATTTAATTTAGGTTGTAAATAAGAATCTTATTCACTCAAAGTATGATAGGGATTAGGAGATAATGATACTTTTAGAACCATAGTTGTATGAAGTTTTAGGCAATATTGTCACCTAAGGAATCTTGGTTTTTGGGAGAATGTAAAACATAAGAATTGGTCATGGGAACTGAGAGTTGGTGAAATTGAACCAATTAATCCCTAAGATCTAATCATCACTTAACAATAGATGCATATATACAAATAGGCTTGGGTTTTTATTATCTAGAGATAAGTATCTGACTTGAGATCCTCGAATATAGATATGAATGCTTTAGGGAGCTCTTGTTTAAGATATAAATAAATAGTGGTTTAATATCCACATAGCATAGGAATAACTATTTTTGGTGCATAATACTTGTATATAGAGATTGTACTTATAAAGATGGTTTGATTAAGTCTTTAAATTTACAAAACTAAAAACTATAATTTTTTAGAATTGTCATATAGGAAATAGAATGAGTTGTATAAACAAATGCCATAACGAGTTTATATGGTTTCTTTTTCCTACAAATAATTAATTTGTCGTTAGTATTTAGTACTTAATATTGAGTACTCATGTGTAGTACATGATTTGAGAGTGATTGATTATGTCCAACATATTTAGTGGTGCATCATGATGCGAGCTTATTAAGTATGTTGCTTGTTTTGCTGGTAAGAAGTTTAAACTTAGGGTATACTCGAGTAGTATAACCCCATGCCAGCTTGATTATTATTATGTATGGGATCGTTAATTCTTAATAATGAAAGTTTAGAGTATGTATTTTGTAGTTGGGAACCTATAATAGTATGGGATATCATAAAGTACTACATTATAAATCTATGTTATACCTAGATGGTACATACTATAAATGTTATGCCTAGACTTACATCAACATTTGATTGATTTGTTGTATACATGTTGGTTATTATTGTAAATAATGTGTTTTATAGTAGTTGGTAACTATTTTTGAATATGTGCATGCAATATTTTTGAGTTTAACAAATTCTATATTAGTATGTTATTATGTTCTATGGGAATTATGTCTTGCTTCATTATATATAGTTATTTATATAGTTGCTTATGTTTCCATGATTTTTAAGACTACTTTATATGACTATTTTTAGGAAAACAAGTGGCTATGTCTTAGAATACTAGACTATGGTAATATGGGTTATCATTGGTGTAGTATGTTTGGAAAAAAATTATGGTAGTCTAAATCTACAATTATGTATATCTTACCCAGGTGGTATAGACTATAGTCATTATTTCTAGTATGGGATATAAATAATATAAGGTTCATTCATATATTTAATAGAATAAATGTATGATGTAATTACTCCTATATTTAGTATTTGGTTTGATTATATGTGTGAATAGACTATAAATTAAATGAATCTTGTGGTTGAATTATATTTGACCAATCTGCATTGTTGATTTAGAGTAAGGAGTGAGATGGACTTCACTAACTTATTAGTTTCACAATGATAGATGAAGGCAGTCTGATCAAGTGGTGTGTATGAATTTGATTGATCTAGATCATTACTATTTATCATTTGTAAAACTTTGGGCCAAAGTATATTTAATGAGACATTATCATTTCATGAGTATGATTCACATGTTTGTGTAATATCTTTCAATAGAATGGATTTCTATGATACACTATATTTTTAGTTTAGAATCATACAACATATAAGTACTTTTTAGTCTCTCTAGATTCCTGTGCCATCACTATCTACTCATCCATGAAGGGAGGGCCATTCCATGATGGGAGATTATGTAGGGAATTATTGGTATGTGGTTATTTTGGAAAAGCACTCAGATGATGCTCTCCCTCTCCATAATAGTACTACTATTGAGATGACACTTAAGATTGCCACAGATACTAGAGAGTCCAAAGAACCCATGCTCTAGAGAGCCATGTATGTATATGTGCATTATATTGTATTTATCATTGAGTATTATCATAAATATTTATAATTACTTGCTATTTAAAATAAATAATAGTGGCTATAAACTTGTTTTAATTGTATCTGAGTTAAGTTAATTACTTTCTATATTTGTATTATGATGTGTACTCTCATGATATTAAAGATTAGTATTATGTGATGTACTATGCTTGTTACCATTATAACCTTGTGTATTTTTTATGGTATCAATGTATTATCATGGTGTAATATATATTTGGTATATGTGTTAAATTAAAAAAAATCATGCATTTCTATGTCTAACCTAGTGGGGTTATTACAAGGAATATGAGAAGTTGTGGGTAACTCCTAGTTTCACTTTATTCTAGGACATTGTGAACTAGAGTGTCTCTACCTATGCTTATTTGGAGACATATTTATTTTAGAGAAGCAAGTTTGTGTGCTAAATATCATAATGCCAATTAGCAAAGGTCATTGGTTAAGAGAGAACAACAAGTTTATGAGCCTATTCCATAGATTTGCGAGGGAGCTATGGTACATAGTTAGAATGTGTGTTTTCAGGTGGCTTAATGAGATTGATGGAATGTTAAGAAGATTTTGGTACTCAGAAAGGTCTATACACTTCTTTGTGATATGTTCCATATGGTTTTGTGTCTTGATGATCTTATTTGTGATTTTTAGAGGTTTTTGTGTGGTCTCAAGTTTATCTATCTTATTGTAGGTCAAAAACCATGGTATAGGAAGTTAAGGTTACCAAAGGTATGAAATATAAAATATTGGTACGTATGTATGTGATGGTCATCTCTAGGTGTGCAAGAAGTTTCAAAGATGGGTATTAACCAGAAGAAGGTTTATTAACTCTATTTATTTTGAGATTCTAAGGTTTTGAGATATGATATAAAAGTGGTTTGAATTATGATTTAAAGTTTGAGGATTATTAATAGGTTTAATGGGCCAAATGGGTTGTCAAATAAAGCTTCAAAAAGATCTAAAGGTTTGTGGTTTTCAAATTATTCATGTTTTTGTCAAGATGGAGGCCTAATTGGCTAGTAGGTTTGTGAAGGAAATATGTTGCAAAGGATGAATTAGGTGATGGGAATTAGTGTGATTTATGGGGAATATGAGAGTGATCTAGATGTGAAGTTTTAGGTCTTGATAATATGTCTATTGAAAGTTGTGGGCTCTGTAAGTACCAGGTAGGGCTACAAGGAGATTAGATAGGCCTTGTAAGAAGAGTGATTTTTTTTAGTTTATAAAATATATAAAGGAATAAATGTTTAAAAGAGAGTTATTATGTTATTTTAGAGCATGTTTCCTATTTAGTGAGTGGCATGAAGTTCTATTGGTGGTCCTTATGATAACTTGATATAGAAGGCTAGTAAGCCTGTATGGTGGTTCTTCATGGTGTGCAGAGATATGAGGAATGCTCAGGAGGTGAAATTACTCAAAAATATTAATGGGAGTCCATAATAGACGTTTATTGATGATTTCCATCAAATTTCAATATTTTTATGTGTTTTTCTTCATTGGTTGTAGTGCTTGGTTGAAGAGAGTGTTGATATGGAGCAAGAGGAAGTTGTCAAGGCAAAGATAAGGTAGGCTCAAGGTAAGAGGGAGTTTGTATCTTATATATAATGTGGTCCTCTCCTATTTTTATAATTTTTAGGTCCTCAGGATTAGTTGGTTTTCACTTTTTCATTATGTCAAAGCGGGAGAAGATTCCTATTGTGACAATGCTTGAAGAGAGAGAAGGAAGGTGAGCTGTATATTATTTTATGGTGGGTGTTGACATCAATGACAAAGGGGGGAATTATTTTAGAGTTTTAAATGATGTCATAGTGATGTTATGGAGGTGTATAGGTGAGTGGATGAATTGTCTTGATAGTTTAAGTGACAATGACAAAGTGTGCAATGCGCTTGTCCTAGTATGCTTGAAGTAGGCTTGATTGATCTTAAAAGTTTGTCTATTTAGAGATGATTAGGGATGAGTTTGAATTATTAAAAATGTGAAAGGGGTATTATCAAAAGTAAATAATGATTTTAATTCTTATGTACATGAGTGGATTTCATTTGGTTGGTCATTGTTTTCATCTAAACATTTTGGGTCTAGTGGGAAAAAAATTGAGTAGGTAGTTTATTGACATCACCATTGCCACATGTGGATGAGTCAGGGGGAGTTGGTCATATTTTTGTGATAAAATTTGTGCCTAATTTATATTCTCTAAATTTTATGTCATATGATGAAGTGAAACATAAGATATGCAAGTGTAAAGTTGGGCTCCCAGGCAGTTTGACAGTGTTTTCCCATACTTAGCCAAATTTGCAATGTGGCAATAAAAGTTAAGTAAGAATTTTGATGGTGTTATATCTCATATGAAATAATGTTTCAAGATAAGTTTTACATATGGTTTTATTCAACTTTTAATGAAGATCATATGGTGAAAATTTGAGAACATGAATTTGAGTGCAACAAAAGATATATCTGTCCAAAGTTGGCCTTTTAGGCATATTGAAGTGGTCCCCATACTTAGTCTATTTTACATGATGTTAAATATTAGGACCAAATAGAGATATAATGTCTCATGGGTGTTCATATAGTGAATATATATGGTGAATTTTGAGTCAAATGAGTCAAAGTGTTATTTGGTTAATGAAGTTAAAGATTGAGCTCCTTACAAAAAGATCAATAGAGCATGTTTGTTCTAAGGTGTTAGGAAGCAACAAGAAGAGGACAAGTGTTTAAATTTTCAAATTATGTAGAGGTAAATATTAGGATTATTATAAGATATATTAGTGAGTGGATGTTCATACATACATACATACATATACATACATATATATATATATATATATATATATATCATGCATATTGAGCAAGATGATTTCAAGGAGTCTAATGTTTAACATACATAAAGACTGAACTACATATAGGAGATCGACAAAGTGCATTAAGTTAAATAGTCAAGATGAAGATACAAAGATGCAAAATGAAAGGTAAAGGTAAAGATAATTAAAGGAATATTTATGGTGCATGTTTAATATGATATGAAAGGACATGAGATGAGGATAAGGTGGTCGAGGTTTAACAGTGACCGTTGGCATTTGAATATTCAAATTTACAAGGGGAAAAACCAATGCTCTATAGTTTAGCTATAAATTTTGATCTAAGATAAATTTATTAGTGATGTAAAAATAAAATTTGTATAAGACTTAAAGAAACATACATAAATGGTAATTATAAGGTTTGATTATTTTTATATTCAAAGTTATGGTGCTCCAAAGTTGACTATGTGTTTGACTATGTTTTGCAAGTGACTTGAGAAGGATATTTGAGCTTGTGTTATTGTTGTTTTGATGTTTCATGATGACTTAACTATTGGAAGGAGTTATATACTTCATTAAGATATTAATTATGGATTTTATAGGTGTGATCAATCTATCTTGAGTATGAGCAATGCTTAAAAAGTTGACTATGTCCATTCATAGTGTTCCTATGTACAAGGTCTATGTTTGAGTTGATTAAGAATATGCTGAGGTGAGTAGAGATGACTATGATAATATTAAGAAGTCTAAGGGGTCATGTGGAGTGGAATTATACATTTTAAAGTGGTCTTGTGTTCTTTTTTTTATTGATGGAGTGCTAAAGGAGTGAATGGGTCTCCATGAGACCTATAAAGGCTACAAGGGCCTAATTAAAATGTGTAGTTGCTTAAGGGTGACCCATAGATGCTATGCTAAACCTATGTGGATTGTGTTAATCCATATATTTATATGTTATAATCCTTAAGGGATATGTCATGCCTAATGGCTGACCAAGCTATTGATAATCATGAATGCTCTATAAATAGTGAAACCAAAGATGATGGTTTCCAATTTTTGAGAGAGGCTTGTGTGTGTAGTTTAAAGTGAAGGGTTGAGAGGTAAAGTAGAGTAAGTGTTCCCAATGGATGGGATTTTAATTAGAGTATATTGAGGTCTATGTTTATGACCATTTGGTCATGTTGTTGATGTGGTGATAGTGTTGTTGTTGAGGAGTGAAGAGTTATCCAAAAGGTGGATTTATATACATTGACTGTGTAGAATTGAAGTAAGATGATGCAATTTGTATGTCCATCAGATTGGTAAGAAATTAGTGTTTAGGATATGTTATATTCATAGGTATTTTTATGGTTTCTCAACATCTATGGGGTTGTAGCCTCTTTACAGGGTGAAACTTTCTAAAGGTCTAGTTGTTGTGGTAGCTTAGCTAGATAGATGTAGTAGCTCCTTATGGGATTATAGTCTCACTAAAATAAGGGATGGTAGTTCCTTGATCAATTTATATTGGTCTAAATTGGTTCTTGTTATTATATTATAGTAGTCCAATTGTAGGTTCTAGTGGGTTTTATCTCCCAAGAGGGTTTCCCACATATGTCAGGTGTTATGTGCTTGATCTTGCATCATCTCTCTTGTTAATTTATATGAATGATGTGTATGATTCATGAATGATTTTGGTAACTAATTAAGAGTTTTAAAAGGTTTGATTTGAATTTGGATTATTTGGGCTCACTAATTCACCTTGATCTTAGTGATTATACCTCTAACAATTAAATAACTTAGAGTTATCATAAATTTGATTTTCCATATTTTCAAACCAATATAAAACTTTGTTACCCTCCCTCAGACTATGTGTAACTAATATTTGTTGGAAAATTTCCATAATATCATGAATCTCTAAAATGATATTGGTAGTTTTACAACTTGGGGAATTCTTCCTAAGAAGACAATTTATGGTATTCTGAGAGTCTCCTTCAATGTAAATGTTATTGGAGCCCACCTCCTTATCTAATATCATGCCTCATAGTGTATCCAAAGCTTCCCATATGTGAATAGTTCATACAAAAAAATTCATAGTAAAGGAAATAATGATATCACCATTATTATCCCTTATAATCCCTCCTTCACCTATCAAATCCAAATTTCCTTTAGAAAAGCTATTAAAATTTAATTTTATGCACACAAGAGAGGATAAAATCCATTTTTTCAACTCCTAGCTTGTATTTTATGAATATTAAAATAATTTATTATCAAATTAATATCCCAACTAGCAAATAAATTAGATTCATAACCAATAATCTGAATACTTTCTAAATGTTTGCAAATAACCAATTTCTCCTTCAAATAAATTATTGACTTAAGAGCAACAACATCCAATTTACTCTTTCCCCATTTAAAATTTTTGGAGTTTCTTTTTTTCCATATTCCCCAAAAATATGAGGGAGAGTCATAGACCAAATCATTTTCATATTTTTACTATTAAAGGGAGAGTTCCATTGATCCTAAAGATTAGAAAGAGAAGATGGTAAAACCAAATCTACCCCAAACTTAATAAGAGTGTTACCAAAGACATGAAAGGTAAATGGGCAATCTAACATAATATGACAATTAGTTTCTTCATCATTATTACAAAGAACACAATGGTTGGAAATTAAAAATTCTCTTTTTTAGATATTTTCAATATCAAGGATTTTATTTTGGATCACCAACCAAAAGAAAAAATTGACTTTTGGAACCAAATTTTAATTCCAAAATTTCTCCTAAGGAAACCCATTAGGGGTATCTTCAATAACCAATTTATATCATCATTTAACTAATAATTGGCTATCTAAAGTATCTAACCAAATGAGTTAATCCTTCCCCAAAGAACTTATTATAATCTAAAACATGCACCCATGGATAGTCATCTAAGTAAGAGGTTCTATGTTAGGGGGCATAGAGCACAAATGCCTTACACATGGTGAAAAGTGTTTGGTACTGAGCATGGAAGTATTATTGCTCACTTTCATGATTGGAGAATCATTTATCTCATCATAATTATGGGAATTTACCCAAGGTGAAGGACCCTTATTCTCCTTAGGATGAGCCTCAAGAGGAGGCTAAATTACTTCTATTCTAAGTGCACATGGTTTAAGAGCAATGTGTAGACCTAAAGAGTAGAAAGGTAAATCTAAAGCTAATATAAACCTAAGATTTTTGAAATAAAATGGAGGGATAAGGTAAGAGAGTGATGTAAAATAAAATGTGATACACCAAGAATAGAGTGATCACTCCTACTACCATGAACACACTACACATTTTTGAGAACAAGATGTTATCACACAGACTCCACCAAGGACATTCTAAATGCATTAATGTTTCACATAGAGGCATGGGAATGCAATGAAAAACTAAGAGGGATGATGAATTATCCATAAAAATTGTCTACATAGACTCAAATGCACACATGATATAACTTGATAGTGAGTTACATGTTCCACATAGAGGTTCTAGGAATGGACAGTGATGAGAGGGGTAAACATTACCCATAGACAAAGATTAATAAACACAAATAACACATAGGGTTTAATAAGAATAGATGGAGGTGAACTTAATTATCATTAACATGCAAGATTCAACCAACTGAAGTGATTTTATAGGGAAAATTTTGGCAGTGTGAGGTTGCCAAAAATATGTTGACCCTTTTTACAAGGAAAGACCCAAGCTTATATAAGCAAAATGAGAAGACCATCGGTTGTTGATTAATTATAACCACTATTAGGGTGGTTATAATTATTAATGATGATTGATTGAGTGGCTCAAGTCTATAGTATGATAATTGCATGTCCATGATTCTATTATAATGGAAATGAATAAGGCTCAACTACTTGATTTCCTTGGGACCCCCCATTAGCCACATTCCTATAACTATTCATCGTGCCTCATTAAAGTGGTAGTTGGATTTGTAATTTTTATGGTCTATCCTATTATAAAATTGATTTTTTAGATGCTCAACTACCTTTCCAACTACTTCTTTATGCCTTGACTCTACTTATAAATTACTGTGTGGGTCTCCCTTTAACTACCACATGATTTCATTATATCTGCGATCCACATGTCTACGAAGTAGTATGTGCACAATGTAGATCATATTATAAAATTTATGAGATCATATAAGTAAAATTATATGAGTTGCTATAATAATTAATCATGAAATTATAGGGACCCTTTTGAATGGGAATGCACACAAAGATGGAAGATCTTGGGTGTACTTATGCCAACACTTATCTGAAGATTAGGGCTCTGTATCCTTGAACCTATGAGACATTTTAGCTTGTATGATTGAGGGTTACTGTATGGGATGCACATTAGGAACTACTAGTATGTGAAAATCAACACTTAGTCAATGTAAAAATTTGTGTTGGTTACTTAAGGCATGAGCATAAATGGGAGGCTCTGTGCACAAATTGATTTAAATAACTTGATGCTTTTCTGGTGCACAAATCATTTGTAGAATCCTAGTGATCTCTGTGAAAGATGGGGGTGACTTAAAAAGTTAATAAAACTCCCTATGAAATTTATTTTGAGCAAAAAATTAAGACCAAATATGATTTATCTTAATTAAGAGTAGCAAAATCCAACTATAACATCTTCAAATCTCTACCAATGCCACAATCAAAGGTATATTCCTACACCATATTCCCATATTTCATTTTAATATGAAAATAAATTTCATTCCAAGGAGAAACCTAAATAAGAGGAAGGTTAAGGATCCATTTATCCTCCCAAAACTAAACTTGATATCCTATGCCAATTTTCCATTTAGAATCTTTCAAAATAATATGTTTACATCTGATTAACCAATTCCAAAAGGAGGATCCTTATGGAAGCTTATTAGCTTGAAGCCAAGAGACATTATCCCAACATGTCAAATATTTTACTTTAAATAACTTATTCCATAAATTTATTTCCCTGATAAACCTCCAACCCACTTTAGAAGTTAACACTTTATTCATAGGCCTCACCTTGTGGATCATCAAAACTCCTTAATTAAATGGACAATAAACCTTATCCTAGTCAACTACAAGGAATATTTTTCTTACTTCAGATATTGACCAAAGAAACCTTTTATGGATACTTTCCACTTGACATATAATAGTCTTTAGAAGTTTAAAAATAGAAACCTGATAAACTGGAAAATTTTGAAGGGTGATTTTGATCAACATCAATGTACCAGATTGAGACAACAACTTGCCCATCTAGCTAACCAATTTCCTTTGGAATACATATAATAAATAATTCCACATTCTATAAAAACATTTTATCCACAAATAAAGGCATGATAAAATAAGAGGTAGGAATTTATTTAACTTTGCACCAAAGAATGTTAGAAATTTTAAGATGCCTAATAAAAAGAGTATTAATGAAAAATAGTTCACTTTTTTCCATACTAATTTTTTTCCTAAAACATTTTCATATTCCTTAAGGATATTGTTTAAAACCTTATGTTATATAATAGAGGCATGGGCAAATATGATTGTATCATCAATGAATTATTGATGAGTTACATGATCAACATTAGAAGTAGGTTTAATACCTTTCAATCTTCCCTTATTTACATCAGAGGATAATGATCTATTAAGAGATTCAAAAAAGATAACAAAGAGAAAGGAGATAATGGGTATCCTTGAATGATCCAATGGGCACTTAGAAAGAAGCTAACTAGAGATACATTAATAAGGATAAATAACATTTTTGTAGAAATATAAGTAGAAACTAATCTTGGGAAAGCAACATCAAAGCCAAACCGTTCCAAAATTTTGTCAAGAAAGTCCCAAGAGATTCTATCATTAGTTTTATTCATGTCAATATTTAATATGATTCCTTATTTATAACCTTTTCCAATAGAATTTATCATCCCATGGAATAAAATAATTCCATATTGAATTTGTTTACCAACAATGAATCCTCCTTGTTGATCAGAAATGATGGAATGAAGAAGAGGTTGTAATATCATAACAATAACTTTAGTAAAAATATTATACACTGTATCAAACAAACTAATAGGATGAAAGATATTAAAATATTTAGCTCCTGATAGCTTAGGAATGAAAGTAATTAAAGTGTTATTAAGTTTTCTAAGGATATTTATAGAGGTGAATAATTCATCCACAACAATAGTAACCTCCCATTTAACCACTTCCCAGAAGTACTAAAAAAAAGACTACTGTAAAGCTGTTAGGACTAGGATCTTTATCTCCTTCCATAAATGAAACCACAAAACCCACCTCCTCAACATAAATATATTTAGAGAGACTAAGGTTATACACATGAGTAATAATACTAGGAATCAACTCTAAAAGCTTACAACTTTGATCCATATTAAGAGAATCATCCTTAGCAAAGAGGTTTTTGAAAAAAGAAATAGATTCATTGCCCATGGAAGGCACATTAGAGATAGAGTCCCCATTATATTTTTGGATTTAAATAATATTGTTATGACTTATGTGCTTAAGAATAGACAAATAGAAAAACTTAATATTGTTATCTCCTTCTTTAAGCCACAACACTTTGGACTTTTGATGCCACAAAGTCTCATCTTTATCATTGAGGGAATGAAACTCACAAAACAAATACTTTTCCTTCTAATAAGTTTCTTAATTCATACCATTAATATCAATATCATTTAAAAATAAAATTAGTTCCTTTTTAATAATATTTTTTCCTCTTAAAAATATTTCCAAAAATCTCTCTATTCCATTTCTTAATTTGCATTTTAACATTTTTGAGTTTCTTAACAAGTCTAAATATGGCAAACCCATTGATTTGATAATTACACCACTCCTTAATTCTATCCCCAATATTGGGAAGGAGAAACCACCTTTTTTTTAAAATGGAAAGGAGTTTTATTACCTTAGAATTAGCATTGGGGTTGAGCATACTATGGTTGTGATCCAATCCAATTCCAAGAAGAGAAGAAAGAAAAAAATTGTTGTAAAAGAACCAATTAGGAGAGATAAGAAATGTATCAAGATAAAATTGAATAAAGTGTTCTCCAAGATCCTTATTTGACAAAGTAAAGGTTGATCCCCTTAGTTCAATATCAATTAAGATATTTTTGGAAATAAAATAAGCAAAACTGTCCATACTCCTACTAAAATCCTATCTTCCACCCTTCTTCTCCATAGGTGAGAAAGGAGTATTAAAATCCACAAAAATTATCGATCTCATATTTTGATAGAAATTACTGAAATTATAAACTTCTTCCCATAATTTATTTCTACCAAAATAATTTTTAGGAGCATAAACATTATAAAAAATCCCATTGGATTTATCTAAGGTAGTAGTAAAAATAATAACAATATGATGGTTATTAAAAAGCACAATATTAGCCTTTAACAAAGAAGGATCCCATAAAGTGATCAATTCTTCAAAAGATCCATCCATGCTTAAAACATACCTCCATAGTCTATTTTTCATTTCTAGAATAATATTAGAAGACATTTTTATTTATTGAATAACTACAATCATTGGTTTGTGATTATAGATAACATCTTCCAAAACCCTGTCTTTGGTAAAGTTTTTAAGACCTCTTATATTCCATGAAATGAAAATAATTTTGAGACTGATAAAGAGTTCTTAGATGTTGCCAAAGTCATATAGATACCATAAAGTATTTCCTTATATATTGATTTAAGTCTAGACTCCTTTTTTCTTGGTTTCCCCACATTATTAGTAGATACTATATCCATATTTTTATTTCCAACTTTTTCTAAACTTGTTTGTCTCCTTGTAGTAACTAAAGCCAAAGAACCATCATATTTTCATAGATCAAAATTTATTTATTCATAATTATTTGAATATATAAAGGTGAAGTAATAGAGTATTTGCCCAACTTAGATATGATTTATCCCATATTTATTTGAATAAATGGAGCCAAAGTAGTATTTTAATTGAACATATTAGTATTAGTTATCTCCCTATGTTCTAAAGAGTAAGGAATTATTTATAATTTATCTAAATCTCCTTCTTATAGTTGATTTAATATTTTAAATTACGAGGAAAGAAAACATCCATATATGTTTCCAAGTCCTTCATCTCTTTATCAATTATTGATTTTTTCCTTTCATCTTCAATGAGGATAGATATATTCTCTTCTGATATTAGACCTTTAAAAATATTTTGATCCCTTTGATATACCTCTGTGATATAAGTGTGTGGGTCAGCTCATTCTTGCCTTTACACAATTTACTCACTATAGGAGTCTAAATCTGAATCATTGGCTTCTCATTATCATTAATTTGACAACTCTTGTAATCCTAATTTTTGGTGGAAACATTGTCTAATTTGGGCCAAAATTTCATATCTTTTATTTTCAGACCATGATCCTTGATTTTCATAGGGCAAGATTTGGTATTATGACCTAACATTGAACAAATTTTGCATTTCAATGGGGAATCCTTGAACTCTATCTTATGATTCAATCTCCTAGAAAATAATGTAGATCACTTGAATTTGATAAATATTTCCTAGAAAAATAATTAACACAAATCATAGAAAATATTAATTTGGATTTATATCTAGTAGCTACATCAATAGATATTAATGAACCCATCATATTAGTAATAAGTTATAACATGAAAATTTTCTTCTTCCCAAAACTCATAGGGGATCCCATATAATCTAACCCAAATGGGAATTATGTTAATATCTTATATATCAGGATCAAAATAGGGTTTCCATTTTCTTAGAAATAGACCCATTCTTTCAAAAAACCATGGTACTCCAATAAGTACTTTAGAAAAATACTCTTCATCGATGAATTTGAAAATAATGAAACCTTTCAACATAGAAAAAATTTCCATGTGACCTTTTGGTTTCCATTTACACTCTACCCATTTATGAACATCATCAATATTGGGTCTTGTACCCAAAAACTTCCCAATGAGAACATTATCCATCTGAAGGATAGATCTAATCACTAGAGATGCAAGGATGTCCAAGTGAAATCCCTTATCAAATAAGATGGGATATATCATGACTTCCTTACCTTTGGAAATATTTTAAGTTGATCTCTGATCCCTCGAGTCTTCACCCCATGTGTTTTTTCCCTTTAAAAAATCAACCCATTAAGTCTTACCTCTATTATCCTTGACCATTTTTATTTGATCTAAATGTGTACCCCTACTATGGATTCATATATGTACTAACATCCAATTAACATCATCTAGATCCTAACCATCACCATCACCCTTTTTTTTCTAAAAATTTACATTCAAATTTGAAATTCCTTCCTCTCTTGAATGCTCCACCATTGACTCCCTCAACCTAGTGTGGGGATTTTGTTCGAAAAGTAGAAATTATTCAATGCCCTTAATTTTTTTTTTAATTTATTTATTCCAAAGTTACCAACTTTTTCATTATTCTACTACATAGGTTTTTAATACTAAGGGATATTTTGTGGACACTAGCCACCCAAACCCTAATGTAGGGTCCTAGTCTATTTTCCTTTATAATCTAGGTCAGAGATTCAACTATCACATATACACAAGACTTGCAGTGTGCAATTTGAGGGAAAGTAAGGGAAGATAAAAATTAGGTAAGTGAACCTAAAAATTCAAATTTTATTTGTGGACACTTTAACCAAAGTAGAATTTTATGCCCTGGACACTTATTTAAAGTGAAGCGTACAGTCTTGGCATGATTTTTAACCAGATCTAAATTTTAGAGAAATAGTAGTCACAATTATTATTGTACATTTCTAAGTTTAGATTTATATGACATATCTTATACAAATTTATACATTAATAGATGCCCCTTCTATCCTTTTATATTCATCATATTTATATTTTATTTATTAATTAGATATTCTTATTTTATTGTATATGAATTTATGAATAACTAATTTTAGTACAAGGCTTGTTATTACAATATTTTTAATATTTTTTTGTGCATATGGATCATTGGTTTGGATTAGGTTCTTATTGGTGATTGTCTATGTTATTTCTTATCTCTCCTTCTTTGTGTGATCCTATGGTCATTTATTTTGTTCTTTTCCTTTTCTATTTTGTTTGTTTTGTGCATACAGACCTATTCTTTGTGTTTTTACTTCATTATTTGATCTTTATTCTTTTGAGATGGTTTTGGAGGTCTCATTAAGGTATATTTATCATCTGTTTGAATTTATCCCTTATCTTTTTTATGGTCCCTTATGCCCTTCTTCACATCCTTTCAATGTTTGGATCCATGTCTACTGATTTTTTATTTTTTCTTTGGCCTATTTACACATTGGTAGGTATTTTAATTAAAACTTGATAATTTTATGTATATAAATTTATAGACACTATTTTATGATTATATATCACCCTAGTCTTATACACTTGGAAAACTTAGACCTTGGCTATTCCTCTTAGTTCTAAACCTTTCCCATTTCTGCAAGTCTCACATCTTCTCTACCTTATGCCCCTTTGCCTATATCTCTTAGTCAAAGTAGCCTTATGTTGATTACCTAAGCCTTATATATTTCCCATAATGCTTAAAATCTACTTATATTCCATCTCTATAATTTTTAAAATTATACCTACTTTTCTGTTCCCTAGATACTAATGTCTGGGATAGACACCAACATCAACATTAGTGTCTCAATTTGATGCAAGTGTATATTGACCCAAAGTCATCTAATTTGAAAATGAAACATATCCTAATGGTCAGCCTAAGTGTATTGATGTGAGTTATTAATCTAAAGGGATTGATAGAAATAAAAGATCAACCCTCATTCATTCCACACTAGGCAAAACCTCGTAAAAGACCAAAGAGACCAAGGTAATTTATCAAAATCACTCTATCAAGAATTTAATTAAATAAATATTCCCTATTTCCACACCAGTCATTGGTAAAATAAATTTATAGGTATGAATTACTAAAGGAGCAACCCAAGAGCTTGATTTGTCAATTTACAAGCTAGGTAACTATTGTACTTGCATTCCACATATTACATGATTCACACACAAGAAAACACATAAGGGAGAACTACATGAGTCTAAGGCCCTATTTCAGAGTATTGGATATGTAGGTAGTGCCCATTAATAGTGGGGTATTTTGGGTCAGCTCGACACTATGTGACCACTAACCCATTTCCCCCCAATGCCACTATAAAAATGGAGAACTAGGGTTTTTCCATTTCATAAGGAGCAATAGTCCATGACCTAGATTTGAATGCACTAGAGTGAAGATGAATCTAAACCTAGAATCATCCATATGGTCACACATTTTCCAATAGGTATTTTTTATAGGACATTTAAATTGAACCCATATAGTAGCATTGATGTAACTGTCCCAGGTTGACATTAATGTCTAAAGCTTCAAAAGCATCAGATCCAAAATTTGACAACTATTCCAAAAATATCTTCTAAAATTATTCTTATCTATTCTAAATCCACCAATATGTTAGCATCATAATCAACTAATTATATTACTTCCTTATCATTTCCATACATGGCTTAATTTTACTTTCTATATTTAGACTATCTTAGTTTTATAAATTTAACATATGCCTATCTTTGAGTTTAACATCTAATTAGCTTGATATAGATCTGATATCACCCTTATGACATTTCATTATATAGACACCTTTAATCAAATATATATTTAATAATAAGATCACCTAGATCATTTTAGGGTTAAACAAAATCATCTAGAGGCATTTTAAAATTAAGGGGAATTATCTATCATTTCAAGTTTAGGTACACCATACAAATATTTAATTCCACTCAATGAATTTTCATCGAAGGTTTAATTTCAATATTGTACCAAAATAAGGATATGTGAATGTTTATGTATCTAAAAATGCTTTAATATTTCCCAACCCAACAAACATTTTTTATTTTTCTTTTGTAAGTATTTATAGAGAATCAGGTCAATAAGATAAATTAGATAGTTTCAAGGAAGTTAGTGCAAGGATTAAACCACATCCTACAACACACATGGATAATAAAATTAAAAATTAGAAACAAATATTGGTATAATTTTGGCATAGAATTTTATATTCTATGACAATAGAAGCAAGGCTTATTCGATTACTAGTTTTGCCCAAGGTAAATTAGGCAACAGACTAATAAGCACCAATTTTTTTATTTGATAGTCAAAGTTTTAAATTTTAAATAGAGTTTCATTATCACTTCTAGACCATTATCACACTCTCAAAATCCCAAGATTCAACCCTAGTGTGTTCATTTCATTATTTTCTTTATTTTCCTTAGGTAATGGGTTATTCAATAGTGTCTTTTATGCTTATTTTTTATTTTTTTATCATATTGAGCTAGATTTGATATTTTTTTACACTAAAATATATTAGATATATCTCATAATTTTAAAATTTTAATTGTATCATTACACCATATTATTTTTGGTGAGCAAAATAGATTGGGGAACCTCAAAGTTCTTTTAACACAAATATATTCTATGATTCCCCTTAGAGTTTCATTGTTGATTTTTTTTGAGTTTGAGATAAATTATGATATATTTAATTGAGAATAACCCTATCCTTTATTTTATCTTGGATTTACATCCATGTCTCATATTTGGATCACCAAAAACCTAGTTATCACTCAACCAAGGGTTTTATGACATATTTTCCTCTAGGGTTTGTTTTGTTGTTCATTAAAGTTCTAATTTATAGCATATCATTGGTTAAGGCTTACATTGGTTTATTTTTTTATTTATGATCTTGATTATCTTGCTTCATGGTTTATAAGGGAAATATAAAGTCTTGGGATACAAATTAAATGTTTGTGAGTAATATAAATGTTGATGTTACATGTGATGATAGGATAAATAATGAAATGTTTGGTAAAGTGGTACAATACATTAGAAAAAATCTTTCTTATCTTCCTAATTTTATGAAAATATTGAATGATATAGTTGTTTTTCATAAAAATTATGACATTAATGCAATTTTTAATGTTTTCTCACCTTTTAGTACAATCTCTTATAGCATACCCTTGTTTGAAAATAATAATCAATTGGCTCTTTTGACTAAATGTATTAAGAGTTATACTATTTCAACACATGAGATTATGACTATTCTACATTACATAGGTGCATTACAAATTCAAGTGTGTATTTCCTTCCTCTATTTGGATACTTTTTATAGACACTCCAATTTTATCACTTCCATGCCAAAATTCCAAAATGGAATGATTACAAACAATTGCACACATTCTGGTCTGACATCCTCTATTCATCTAATAGACTTGTTCAAATTCACCTTGGGGCATCTATAGGTGGGATAATTAACTGTATTAGATATATTCAATTATCATTCTAGTCATTTTCTCTGGTCAATTATTCTACTATGATCAATTCACTAATTCTCCTTCATTGATCAATTAAAATAATTAATTAACCCTTCCCTATATCATTATTCTAATCAAATTCTCCACATTTGTATTAATTAAATTTATCTTTAATTAACTTAATTAATCATTCTTCTAATTATATTTATACTAAAAATAGAATTATAATTTCCTTTCAATTAATTAATTCTTCTTTTCCCTCAAAGAGGCATCTTCATTCAAGAAAGAATCTTGAGATCCTATGGAATATTCTTTTATGAGCTAATC
The DNA here is from genome assembly GCA_037957365.1 of Torreya grandis. Taxonomy (NCBI): domain Eukaryota; kingdom Viridiplantae; phylum Streptophyta; class Pinopsida; order Cupressales; family Taxaceae; genus Torreya; species Torreya grandis. Next base: position 108,610 of record JARHVA010003401.1, on the reverse strand, counting down.
AATTTGATAAATTAATTAATATACAAGATTATTTTCCACCCTTCATCTTAGAGATAAGATGAAGGGCCCTTAATGAATCTTGTAAGAAATTTTATGAGAATTATCAACCCTTCATCTTGGAAACAAGATGAAGGCCCCACATAGGTGATCCATGTGCCTTATTAGGAATGATTCTCCTCACTTCATCTTGGAGGCAAGATGAAGGGTCTAAATGGATTCTCACAAAGATCTTAGAAGGATAATTCTCCACCCTTCATCTTAGAAATAATATGAAGGGTTTATATTAATCCTTATTTGATATTTTCAAAGATCATCCTCCATTCTTCATCTTGAGTAAGATGAAGGGTTCACATTAGTGATCCATGTGTTGATTTATGTACACTATTGAGGACTCTTTTGAAACCATTCATCTTGATTTCAAGATGAAGATTCCTCATTGATCCTAAACTATTATAAATATACCTCATTGTATTTAAATTTATAATTCTCAACATATATAATGATGTGCTAATAATTTATCGAGTCTCCTTATGCATCACATTTATGAACTCATCATCAAATTGAACTAATCCATAACTTCAATGGATATGTGTTAACATGAGTTAGAGTTGACAAAAATCATTTGATGCTACATCCAAGATGAATCCTATACAAAGATGTTTCTAATGAAGGTTTTCATGATTTTGATTTAAATATTATGCATTATTGGATAATATTTGTATTTTCATGAGGTCTTAGGCTCAAGAATTCTTCATTTTTTTACTTTTTGATAGACTTGTGAATATTCTTAATGACACATATGGCACGTACAATGGGACTAGCAACCCATACATTTATTTTAAGAATATTTAACAACATTCCTTTGAAAAATATATGATTATTTTTCTCTTTTATGTTCTTCTTTTCTTCCATTTTCTATTTTATAATTTTTGACAAATTCACTTAAAAAAAATAGTGAAACATTTTTGTTTGTTTTTTAATTGATGAAATCACCACGTAATTGGAAAAATCATCATTATTTTCTATTATTTGTTCTATATTTTCTATGTAGGTTTCATAAATTGATGAAATCACTCAAATATTGGCAAAATTGACACATCAATTAGTAAAATCAATTGAAAAATTGATGAAATTATTCAAATATCAGTGAAATTGATAATGTAATCGATTAAATCAACTAACAAATTGATGAAATCATTCACATGATTATTTTATGCATATTGGTGAATTGGTCACCATTTTCATGAAATTGACACATATTTTGGTGAAATGAAGTTATACTATAGTGAAATTGACATGTTTATAAAAAAAATCAACTTTATAAGTTGCAAAAACTTTTCTGTTCCTTCATCTTCTCTGCTCTACCTATGAGGATTTTTATTATTAGTGAATTTATTCAAATATTGGTGAAATTATTAAGGTAAACAATGATTTTTTTCAAATATCAGTGAAATCATTAAGGTAAATAACAATTTTTTTCAAATATCAATGAAATCATTAAGGTAATCATAGTTTGGTTTACCACTTATTGGTGAAATGGTTTGATTATCAAAAAAAAATTTAACAAAATTATTCCTACTAATTAATGAAATAATTTTTGTTTTTATTTTTTTGTGTTCTATTTCGTATTCTTTGCAGGTTTCTAAAATCAATGAATTGGTCCTACTAAATGACTAATTAATTTCTATGTGTCAAAATATAAGAGTTGTCCTTCACTTTTCAAACACCCACCAATAAAAAATACTCACCTTGTTTGCTTTCAAGTTCTAAAAGTGGTGTGGTGATTTATTCAAATAATTACATTATCTAATCACATTTCCTTTGGTGCCTTAAAAATAATTCATGGGTCATTTTTGGTTATAAGAAAACTTAATTATTTTCTAAGCCTTTTCATCATGTACAAGTTTTACTTATTTATTATTTTTGCTTGAGTGTTTTTGATGCAAAGATAATTCACTTCTCTATCAAACTCTACCTTTGTCCTTCATTCACTACACACTTTCCATGCAATAGATCCTCGATACAACTTGCATTTAATGAGTCCTAAGGTCAAGGGACAATTTTATGTTTTTGAAACTTTAAATATAATTTTTATAGTCTTTTTTAACTCCTTTCACCATGAAAAAACTTCTTTATTCTCAATTCACTCTTTTCCCCAACTTTGCATAACTTTTACACAGTCCTACTAGCCCTATTTATGGATTATTTTGATTTTTTATAGATCTATACTATCATTAAATAAGAAAATAATTTCATTTTAGAATACCCTCTATTAATATATATCTTTTCATGAAATTTAATTCATCAACTCTCTCATATGACCACTTTTCTAACCTCTTTTTATTCCTTATTTAGGCCTATTAGGCCTCTCTAGGTCTAGTTTACCAATAATCCTAAAAAATCCATAATTTTAGAGCCATACAAAATCTATAACCATAAAAATAAGTTATATAATTATTAAAATAGGTATAATACAAATTTTTAGGATTTTTTAATGGTTAGATCTCTTGTTATACACCAAACCCTGAATCTAGGGTTTTAAAACCACTATATAGGTTGAGAGCCTATAAACTTACATATTTTTTGTTGTATTTGGTTTAAAAAACCCAAAATCACTTATTTTAAGTCTTTCTCAACCCATGGAAATCCAATCATTTAATGGTCACTCCTTATCCTTTGTCATAGATTTCTAACTCGAAATAAGGTTGCACGTTCAAGAAAATAGGAAACTACATGCCTGTATTCGGATAAATGATGAACAATGAACACAACAGGGCAAAATATAGTTCAATAAAAAATTAAATAACCTATAAGTAATTATCTCAATACAAAAAAAACTTTATCAGTGATTTATAGATCACTTATTCTCAAAAACTTACTCATAGTACCCAAAGTCCAATTAACACAGACTGCTATAGGAAAACCAGGGTTAGTCATCTAAATGCTTGGGAACAAAAGAGTTTATTAATTTATTATGCATATATTAACCTAAAATGTCACTCATTAAACCTTTAGGATCATTGGATATTGTATACCAACCTTTTTATGAACCATCTTGTCAAATACAGTCCACCATTTAAAGACACACAACACAGAGGTCTGTGTATACATATATCAAAATACCAAATGATTATATTATCTATACTTATAATTATAACCTCAAAACATATTAAAATATCACTAAATAACATATGTGATCATTATAAAATGTCATTTGGTCACCTATCATGCAAGACATAGTCTTCAACACAAAATAAATAACTCATTAAGTAGGGGTTTATATTAGCATTCTTCAAGAACAAAGGGGTATTTTCTTGTGTTTCCTCAAGTCTCTTTTCAAACACATAATCATAAACCTAAAAGTACACTTAGAGATAGTTTAAACTTAATTATTTTTTAAAAATATCACATATAATTATAAATAACAACAAAAATGACCTCAAACATGGTCTATCTATATGCATTCAACAAAGATTATAGAATACTATCTTGGCAGACCTTCATTCTTGGTCAATCTTGTCTGCCCTGTTTCTCCTCATCCTTACTCCTATGGACCATAAAAACTCTATATACTTTTATAAATATTAACTAGACTCTAGAACATACTAGTAACCATTTATTGATCAAGAAACCTTTTTCAACTCCAAGACCCATGTAGGGTGGTGAATATTATGACTTGCCACCTCACCCTTTCAACTTGACACATGAATCATAACCACTCTTAAGAAATTTAATAAGACCATAAAGTTATATTACATCATTATTCAATAGTTACATAACACCAATACTCATTTAGACAAACTAAAACACTCTCAATCCCTCATTACACATTTGAAAATTCAAATTAGGAAAAAGGCAGGACAACCTCTAAAGGAGTCAAATTCAAATTTCACTCACATTTATGACTCTTAGACCAAATCTTGGGCATTCCTAAGATGCCCCTACATCAATTTTATGAGGATATTTTTCATGTATGCTATCCCATTTTTGGTGACTTAGAAACACAAAGTTTATATTTTTTTTAATCCTAAAGATTTACCTACTATGCTCTTCACTCACCCTTAGTGGGAATTGTGAAAATCAGAATGACAATACCTTACTTTTTGTTCTATCTATGTGGGTTGGATTTTATCACCTTATAATAAGTCTTTAGGGAAAAATGATTTAGACATAATTACCCAAAATTCATACCAAACCTTATTTATCTAGTGGGTTATAAAAATTGAGGAACGTTTCCATCATGAAGACCTAGCTTTGTGCTTGTACAAAGTCATGTGAGGATTGAACCTTTGGGAGTTATTTCTAATATCCTAGGTCAATTTATGGTACCCATGAAAAGATAAATTTTAAAAATGATATTGGAATTATTCATTGACTCATTTTTTCCCATATACCATAAGGTATATAGGGACCATCTAGATAGCCCAAGTAAAATTATAAGTAAACACAAAATATAGTAGTACTTCACTGAAACCCCTATAGTTGAAGTGGTTGCAAAGTGACATGACCTATTGTGAATGGCCTCATCTTTGATTACTTATTAGATACCTATTTTTCTATAGATCATTCATTTATGTAGGGTGTAAGGGTTAAAAACCTCCATACAAATTCCCTTACTCATATAGACTTTTTGAGAGAAGGGTGGGATTAAAACACCACCAATAATTGTAATAATTTCTTCAATGAATCTTAAAATTTTAATCCTCTTTCAAGGTGAGCATATTTAAGGTTTAATGAATTTGATTTACACCGACATAATTATTAAATTTCCTTGTAATGCCTATGTGTGGATACTTGATTATCTTATCAAAACCAATCCCATCAATAAAGGTCAAAACCAAAGTTCACAACATTATCATAATATACCTACATTAAAAGGAATTACTATGTCCACATTCTTAGTCAAAATTATTCCTTTCTATATCTTGTGTCCAAAATGTGTCTCAAATCACCCCTATCTTATCTAAAATTATACCATTATGATTTTGTGTAAATTTAAACATATTCTTGTCATTTTACTAAGTTTTTAGTCATAAGGTCACTTCAAATCAAATTTGGTTAAGCCAACATTTCTAGTATTGATACCATTTCCTTATGTTCAAATCAACTATGTTCAAGTCTAAATATTTCTCTTTTATTTTATAAGCATCATATTTTCTCATTTCCATCTAGGTCTATTCAAAATTTCAAGTCCAATATGCCTCATGACACATGAAGAGGTATGGTTTATAATGCCACTTATGATGATGATTAGACTCAAGGTCAAGCAAACCCATTTTCATTCCAACCAACCTCTCCCATGATCAATAGGATTATATGAATCTACATGATATGGAAGTTAACAAAAAAGAGTATGAAGAAATGCCACCGATGTATGATGCAAATAGAACTCAATTTGAGCAACAATTATTTGATAATAGAGATGAAATATTTTACATTTATTAGAGATGGGCGTTAAAACTCCTAATTTTCCACTAAAAAAACTATGTCAAGTTGAGAGATCACAACCAAAAATACTATCAAAATTATTAAGTGGAATGATGATATACCCTCTTATAGTCATGATCCTCTAACTGTTTAAATGTTGATAATTCCAAAAACATCTAGGAAAGGGAAAGAGTTTCTTGTATCTCCCCCCAAGTTTTGCCTAGTGTGTTAACCCAACTATGATAATATAGTAAGGTGATCAATGACCTTATCATCTTGTTACTTAATCTAGTTTCTAATCCTCCACTTGAACATAAAATAAAGGATTCATTGGTTGATCCATTGCCTAATTTTGAGACATTTAATTCTCCTAAACAATATACACCTGAAGATTTATTTTAGAAAAAAAGGGCATAAAGTTATTTTAGTTGGTTTTTTATTTATTAAAACCTAATACAAACATGGGATATTACATTTACACTCAACATTTTAATACTCAACTATAATAGCGTCAATCCACATAAGGTTTAGGCCTTATGCATTTACCCAAAGCATAGCTGAGAAGGAACTAGATCCCACATTGGTCTAGTTGGGCCGTGGCACAAGACTTCAATTAGTGGACTTGATTAATTAAAAGAAAGCATTAAGTAGATCCATAGGTGCAAGCATTTCATGAACTAAGACTAATGTCATATGGGTGCAAGCCTTTTGTGGACTAAGCCTAAGGTCATATAGGCATTTGAAGGGTCAAAAGGCTGCTTTCACTCAAACTACTCATGATAGACTCACACTCCTCACAAAATTAGGAACACTTGGAACATATCCTATACTTCATTATATATATAGATTTATGATGACATCACCAATTATTATAGGGACTCCATTAATGATGTGAACTAAAAGCATGTATGAACATTACTTTAACATAAATATATTGAAAATATGACATTATGACCCTTACACATTCCAATAGCAATACAAGATATGCATAAACTAGATACATTGTGTTTTAAGGAAACTATCTTCATCATTAGTCATAGTTAAAAATAAAATAGAGTAAATAGCTCATAGTAGAACATATGTTCAATTAATACTATTTAATGACCCAAAGGCTCATAGGCAAGCTTGGGCATATACAAATAGAACCTTCATGGATTTAATGTTATTCCTATGCCTAATGTTTGCTAGTTGAATACATGCTAGGTAACTTCATTTTTCCAAATCTCTGCTATAGTTCTTCAATCTCTTTTCTACTTCTAGATCGATCTCCTTAAATAGCTTCTAGAAGCATCTTCACTAGGGTAGAAGGTGCATGTCAAGTGTCAAGCTAGAGTATGGTCATCATACTCATCAACTCCATGAATTTATGAAGTTTAAATTGTAGTCATCATGTCTCATCAAATCATTGAAGATTCCCTGAAGATCTAGGAGCTAGTTAGTTTCCTACTAACTAGCACAAGATATGTGTTGCACCCTCAAATTGGTGCCAAAATGCCAAAAGGCTAACCACTAAGAAAAATGATTCATTCATGCTGATGTGGATGTCGTGTTGGCATGAATCATTTACTTAATGAAATAAGGGGCCCAGCATTACCCCATACAAAAACTTTAGTTTGTCCTTAGACTAGGCTATCAAGCTCATTGGAGTGTAGAACTAAGGTGCACTTTCCTTGAGTTCTGCACTAAGTCTTCAAAGCCCTTAATAGTGACTTGAGTTAATCAACAACGCTATCTATTTCTGTGGATGCATTAGTAAGTACAAACACATTTGTCTTGTCCATCTTCTTCCAAAAGGCCTCAAAATTAGCCTTTGCCTTTTCCACACTCCCATTTAAGATTGCTCCTTTCTCATAGGCCTTAATCTATAGAGAGAAAAAGAGTGATTCTAGGTTCTTCTCTTGATCTTTAATTTGGTTGTTGAGCATATTGACACTCCTCATGATTTGTACTAGCTCTAACCTGATTGGCAAGTACACCTACATCATCAACTTATCTTTCTCCTCCTTTGCCTACTTTAGGCACATATCTATGACTAAGGCTTATTTTAAGAAGGTAAAGAAAATGGAATCTACTACATCCATACCCTCTTGTAATTTAATGAAGTCTTATACCTCTTCAAGCTTATCAACTAACTCTTTATTTAACACGACACTAGGATCTTCTTCTTGCAGCAGCTTGGGTTTTAATCTTGATATCATCTACTCCACCAACACACAAATTTTGTCAACCTCTAAGAGCTTTGAAGTATCAACATTGACTATAAAGGAAGGTTCAACCATATCTATGCACTCATAGAGTTGTTATAGTGTGAATTTGATGGATTGTGATTCATCTTTGGCTTCTTTATGGAGCTTTTACCATTTTCTCACCATACTATCATTGATGATGTTTGAGTGTGCAACTTTAGTGACCATTCTAGTCAATGCATTCCCAGATCAGTATAGGTTCATGGTAGGTGGGTTTATAAGGAGGGAGTCCTAACCCTCATCAGGATCTTCTAAGCTCAAAGTAACTACTTTAGGTACCTATAAATGAGGCTCATCCATAGAGTGATCAAACACAACTAAGAATTATTTGCACATCCTGGATTTGGTAGATTAGGGGGGTATAGTGTCATACATGTAAATTTATTCATCCACCCATCCCATTTACATCTTCTCCCTTATACTTAGTTCCTTGTCATCCTTCTTGATGATGACCATATTTATTTGTACTTCCTCCTCTTTACTACCACCACCACATTCTTCAGTGCTTTCCTCAGAGGACTCACCTATTTGATCCTTAAGGGTTTCTTCCTTAAAATCTCCCCCCTCATTTACTTCTTCATCTTGGGGTTTGTCAATACTCACCTCTAGGGAAATTTCTTCAATACCAATGTTGCTTTATTACTATTGGGGTTCCTCCATTGACTCTATTTGTTTCTTTAAGGTGCCATTATCTTATTCTTTTTATTCAATCACCCCTTCACTATTTGGGCATGCCTCTTGTACATATTATTCTACCTTTCTAGTGGGGGAACTTGGTATTTTCTTAACCATTTCAATTACTGCTCTTGTGCTTGTAATAATATTCATGGCTATTTTCTCTACCTTGTCCAATTATTTTCCCTTAGCAAGTCTCTACTTCTCTTTAAGTTCCAACACTTTATTAATGTCCTCCTCATTCAAGCCCATTTTATTGGAAACCCTTATCTTCTCCTCTTCTATTTGTAGATGTGGTGTGAAGGGTTCTTTGTTGGATGAGGGGTTGTTGGCTCCTTTGTTTCCTTAAGCATGGTGGTCATGCTACTTTGTAGGGATTCCTTTATATCCTTAGCACTTGTCTCCTCTTCCCCTTCTTCTATCTACAAGATATATATCCTTACTCTATTTTATTTAGTCTCCTCCTTAGTTTTGGGTATGAGGGTCACATATTTATCCATCTACATTAGATTTATAGTAGGGAACACAATGGGCCCCTTAGTCTTTTTTTTTGCTTCTTATTGGATGAAGCACTCTCTGATGTGAAGGTGATGTGATTATTAGGAGATGCGGGCATACTTTTCTCTTCAAAGGCAATTTTTAATTGAATGTGCTCCATGATATCTTCAATTTTATCTCCCCATTTATTTTGGAGAGTCTTTTCCTACATCTTCAATGCAACCTTCCCTTTATCATCGACTAGGAGGGGGAGCTCATCATCCTTTACAGGATCACCACCCTTATTGCATAAATTTATTTCATAGTAGAGATTGAATATCCTCCCATTAATTATCACTTTATAGAGGGGATGAATGTCTATCCTATCAGTTTCATCTTCCTCATCTTTGGTGGCCTTGGATCTGGGGTACATAAATTAGCACCTTATTCTACTCCTATCTTGATCCATGATCTTGACTAGGATCTCTAGCTATTATGCATTGGGAATTATTCTTAGCACTACCATGAAATACTTAGAAGAAAATATCTAAGGAAATTGGAACCACCCTGATAGGTTCCCATCCATGAGTGTTAGGTGTACCACACATAAATATTACATTATGACAAAGGTGGCCATTCCCACCAGTAGTTAGGGAAGCTCCTAAGAGATGTGCCACTCAATCTTAAAGGATTTGATGTACCTATCTCACCACCCTTGTCTTGTACTTATATAAAAATCTAGGTGGGTAAATAAAGTATTGATACTTTATCATAGGGGACTCATTTTTATGTGGGAACATCCATAGGTTACCATCATCCCCATTCGACACACCTATCTCCTTCATCACTATCAAGATCAAAATATACCCCCACTTAAAGGTTTTGATGCTTGATGGCACTCTTTAACATTATTGATAATATCCTTAGAAATGAACTTAGAGATGTTAGATTTTATCCCTTTCATGATGTGGTGGGTGATGCACAAGAAGGTATTGCTAATATCATATAATCATCTACCAAGGCATAGTTTGTAGCTAATTAAGTGCATTACTACCTTCATGTTAGGGTCCTAGATTTCCTTGATGGGGAATGAAAATCATAACTTATATTAGCTCAAAATATTAATGAACCTCTCAACCTCCACTTCATATTCCATTATTTGATGGATGTATGCCCCTACACGTGGTAGCCCCATGATTCTACTAATCAGGCTTGTCAAGATTCTCATGTGCCATCCTATGAAGTAGAAATGGTCATCATGTACATGTGAGAGGAGGAATTACACCAATTAATATACCATAACTGATATTGGTCGCTCAAATAGTTGGGTTGCACCTATGGTCACTAATTTGTCTCTAATGGAGACATCAAATAGTGCAGTGGTCACCTTTGTTTTCTTCCCTATGTTAATCATCCAGTCCTAGTTTAGCTCTTACACATTGATCCTTGTCTAGTGGTTATAAATTTCGAGCTTGAAAATGTGTTTAAATGATATCCATTTCTCCCCCATGACCTCTAGGGGAATTGCATCTATCTATAGGTAAGATTCATGCTCGCTTTAAGATCTATTACCATGATGCTTAGGCCTTTTATTGGCTGTGCCTCCTATTTCATGGTAGTTTCTTCTTTTAATACTCATGATTTATTTGAATCTTTATGTGCCTAAAATAGACTTATACTTAGTCTATTTTTTCCCATTCTAAGCCATTTTCTATTGAAATAGGGCTGGTTGATCTTTTCAAAGCCTAAAATTATGATTGGTACTTCTTCACAGTCATGAGAACTATGACTATGTCTTTGGATCTTGAGCTTCTTACACTATTAATGGTAGCCTAATCATTCTAAAAAACTCTTGCTACCCTATTTATCTATCAATTTCACTCCCCTTACCTCCTTTTCAACTCTAAGTAGAATGCAATCTTGTTGGTGGTATTTATCTCTCACTTGGAAGGGCTGCTGGATAATTGATTCTTTATAGTAGAATTTTTGGTTTTTGATGAATTTGGCTTTATGTTCAGGTTTAAATTCTTGAAAAGGTATATAACCTATGAAAGTATGTTGTTCATCCCTTTATACTCTATTTTTAGCTACCTCATTAATATTTGGTGATTAATGGCTTGACAGTGCATAGATTTCTTAAAATCTTGTAAACCCATAAAATCCACTAAAATCCATCACCTACTGCATATATATTGCAGATATTTGTGCTTATACTATCAAAACATTAATTTTTCTAATGATTTTTTGATGAAGTGATAGGTAATTCAAATGGTTACTTCTCATTGACTGTTAGATGGGTGCCAAATGTCTCGATGATCATTCTATAGTGCTTGGTTCAACATGGCATGACATTCACCATTCTTATGGAAACTTGGGTGCAGTGCTTCACATGCACATAATTGAACCTCCTCAGTTCCATATCTTCTTAGTGTTGTGCTTAATTTACAAGTGCACCTCTCTTTTTTAGTTGATTTCTTTATGCTTTCATGTCTCTTACTTTGGAATTACCTACCCCATAAAAATACTTGTGCTGGTCATCTAATGCTTCATTATTTATTCTTAATTTCCTTATGTATAAGCATATTGTGTGCCTCCCTTCATGAAATTATATTCATAAATTTATAAATTTGGGAAACTTCATGCACCCAAAAACTTAGATGTCTAGCCTCAGGCACTTATAAAGTGATTGTGCTTGACTCAGTTGATGGATTTATGTGTGTAAGTGTCAGAAGAGTTCTCTTGCAGGCCTGAAAGTGCCATGCTTGTTCACTTAAAAAAATTAAAAAAATATAAGGAAAGATTTGGATTGTGCCAAATTTAATATGATCAAAATAAAGAAACTAACTTGTGATCAAGAATTTGGTATATGATGGCATACATACCATCCTAATGACTGTATAACTTCAATCTATTGACATTTAAATTCCCAAGGTGCATTTCATTGGTCAACATGCATAGATTGTATGCACCAATATCTAATATACTATGGATGATATAAGGGCCCATATACCTAATCTATAATTTAAATGAGTGCTTAAGGTACTTTGAGTTATATAGCAAGTCCAATGCACCTTCAATAAATACCTTGCACTTGATGTGTTTATTATGCCATAGCTTCTAGTGTGCCTTTACTATTTTATGGCTACATCTTGCTTGGGTGTATGTATCATCCAAGTGCTCCAAGTCTTCCAAGCATGTGCTCAAAGAATCTTGGTCATCCAATCAACCAATACACGTGATGCACAATGATGGTACTAGAAATTCCATAGGTTCAACACTATAAAATGACCTAGAGGCTCATAGGTGAGCTTGGTCATATATAAATGGAGCCTTTGTGGATTTGATACTATTACTACTCCTAACATATGCTAGATGAATGCATGCTAGGTAATTTCATTTCATTAGAGCTCCACTATAGTTTTTATATCTCTTTACTACTTTTGGTTCAATTCCTTAAATATATTCTAAGAGCATCTTCACTAGGGTGGAAGGTGTACACAAAGTGTTAAGATAGAGGATGGTCATCATACCCACCAGATCCATGACTCCATAAAGTTTGTGTTTTAATTTCCACATCTTACCAAATCATCAAAGATGCCCTAAATATCTACGAACTAGTTAGCTACCTATCAATTGGTGCAAGATATGTGTTGCATCCTCCAACTGGTGCTAAAATACCAAAATGCCAACCACTAAGAAAAATTATTCTTTAACATTGATGTGGATGTCATGTTGGAATGAATCTTTTACTTAATTAAATAAGGGGCCTAACATTACCCCATACAAAAAATTTAGTACATCCTTGAACTAGGTTGTTAAGATTTTAAGAGCACATAAATCAAGCACACTTTCCTTGAGTTATGCATTGAAGTATTGAAAGCCCTTAATAGAGATCTTGTTTTCTTCAGTGATGCTATCTATTTCAATGGATGTAGTAGTAAGTGAAAGCACATCTATCTTCTCTAGCTCCTTCTAGAAGGTCTCAACATTGGTCTTCACCTTTTTCATACTCCCATCTAAGATTACTCCTTATTCATAGGACTTAGTTTGTAAAGCATAAAAGAGTTCTTCTAGGTTTTGCTCTTGATCCTTAATTTGGTTACTAAGCATGTTGATGCTTCCCATAATTTTTACCTAATCTAACCTGATCATCATATACACCTACGTCATCAACTTTTCCTTCTCCTCTTTTGCCTACTTTAGATGTGCATCTATGATTGAGGCTTGGTTTTAGAAGCTCAATAAAATGGAATCTATTACATCTATACCATCCTATAATTTAGAGAAGAAGTCTTCTACCTCCTTGAGCTTAACATCTAACTCTTTCTTTAGTGTGATGCTGGGATCTTCTTATTCTTCTTGTACTAGCTCATGTTTTAATATTGAGAGCATCTGCTCCACTAACACACAAATTTTATCAACCTATGATAGGTATAAAGTATTGACATAAAATTGAAGGGATGGTTTGACCATCTCTATGCACTCATAGAGTTACTGTAGCTTAAATTTGGTGGCTTGCACATCTTTGGATTTTTTGCAGAGATTTTTCCATTTTCTCACCTTGCTATCATTGATGATGTTTTGACACACATCTTTCATGGCCATTATGATAAGTGCATTCATATATCAGACTAGGTTCATGGCATGTGGGTTTATAAGGATGGAGTCTTGCCCCTCATCAAGCTCTTTTAGGATTGAAGTAGCTGATCTAGGCACCTCAAAATAAGGCTCATTCATATAGTGATTAAATGTAAATGGGAGTTGTTTATGTATCTTGGTTGTGATGTCTTAGGGGGAATAGTGTCATACATGTAAATTTATTCATCCACCAATCGCTTCTGTTCCTTCTCCCTTATGCTTAGATCTTTATCATCTTTCTCGATGATGGCCATATCTATTTTTACTTCCTCCTCTTCACTAGTGCCACTAATTTATTTGATGCTTTCCTTAGAGGACTCACCTATTTAATCCTTAGGGTTTTCTTCCTCAGACATTTACCCTTACCCACTTATTCATCTTTGGGTTTGTCAATACTTATTTATCATTTGAGGGAACCAAAATGTTGTAGAAAAGGGGCAAAAAGTTGTTTTAGTTAGTTCTTGGTTTATTACAACCTGACACAAAGATGGGATATTACATTTGTACTCAATATTTGAACACTCAACTACATTGATATCAATCCACTTAAGTCTCAATCCTTATGCACTCATTCAAAGTACAACTAAGAAGGAACCAGGGCTCACATTGGGCTAGTTGTGCTATGGTATGTGAGTTCAATTAGGGGACTTAATCAATTCAAAGAAATCCTTAGGTATATCTATAGGTACAAATGTTTCATTAACTAAGCCTAATGTCATATGGGTGCAAGAATTTTAAGGATTAATCCTAAGGTCATATAGGTTCTTGAAGGGTCAAAAGGTTGCTTTCATTCAAACTACTCATGCTAGACTCATGCTCCTCACAAAGATAGGAACACTTGGTACAGATCCTATAATTCATGCTATATACAAATCTATGATGACATCACCATTTATTATAGGGAATCCATTAACAACATGAACTAGAAGCATGCATGAACATTACTTTACTATGAATCTATTGAAAATATGACATTATGACCCTTACACATTCTAATAGCAATACAAGAGATGCATAAACTGATACATTGTGTTTTAAGGCAACAATATTCATCATTAATCATGTTTAAAAATAAAATAGAGTAAAGAGTTTATGGTAGAACATATGTTCAATTCATACTACTTAATGACCTAGAGGCTCACAAGCGAGCTTGGGCATATACAAAAGAATACTTCATGTCTTCCATGCTATTCCTATGCGTAATGGCTTCTAGATGAATGTATGTTATGCGACTTCATTTTTCTAGAGCTCCATTATAGTTATTATATCTCTTTTATACTTATGGTTTGAGCTCCTTAAATAGCTTCTAAGAGCATCTTCACCAGGGTGGAAGGTGCACATTGAGTGTCAAGATGGAGCATGGTCATCATACCTACTGGATCTATTACTCCAAAAAGTTTATGCCATAGTCACCACATCTTTATAAATCATTAAAGTTTCCCTAAAGATCTAGGAGCTAGTTAGTCACCTATTAGCTAGCACAAGATATGCACTGCACCCTCTAATTGGTGTCAAAATACTAACCACTAAGAAAAATGATTCCTTTGCACCAATGTGGATGTCTTGTTATCATGAGTCCTTTACTTATTAAAATAAGGGGACCAAAAATATTTTTTATAACCAATTGTATAAAATCTCCAACAAACATTCCTTAATACTCACCAAGTTTCTAGTAATCCTACATGTCAAATTTCATCTGAGTAAATTCCCTTTCAATAGTTATAAAGTTCAAGTAATTTCTAACAAGTTCCCTTTAAGACACATAATTTCCTTGTAATTCCCATATTCCCCAACATAATTATTCAAATGTTCCCTATAATATGCATCAGATTTGGTCTAATACATAGCAACAAGTTCTTTCTATCCAACAAGTTACTTCTACTCAATAACAAATTCCCATCACTCAATAACAATTCCCAATTAAAAATCAACAAATTCCTCCTATGCAAAAATGTGTTTCCATTCCACCTTATAATCACAACTAGTACCAATTTATTCTTACATAACAATGCATTTTCATTCCTTCTTCCAATCGTAACTAATACCAAGTTTCACCTAACCAGTTAAATCCTCATAATAGAAATAATAATTCTAATTAGCTAGGGAAAAGATTCCTCATAAATATAAAAAACACACAATTCTATTCTCACTTCAATAATCCCCCACCTACTTCCCAAAATAACTTATTTTCCCAAGAATTGTAGGCTATCAAAGAGGCAATATCAAGATTACAATTTGGGAGTCAAAATAAAAAATACAAGATGGATCATATATGTTCATATCCATTTGATTCAAGTATTTTTTAGATACCTTTTCCATCTCATTTTAAGATTCCTAAATTTGAAAAATATAAAGGAAAAGGTGACCCAAGAGAACATTTAAGACTACTCTTTGTTATTTTCCAAGAAGTAAGCTATAACACCAATTCTCTACTTCATTTGTTCTCATGAAGTTTGGTTGGTCCTAATTTAGATTAGTTTACACATCTACCAAAAGGTTATGCCACCATATTTTATGATCTATTAGATAATTTCATTGATAAGTTTTCATATAACATTTAACATGAGTTAACCATGGTTGATATATGTGCTATCAAACAAAGAGGTTGAGAGAGCTCTGTTGCTTATATTCAAAGATGGCAAACATTGGCTAGTAGATTTCCGCATGTGCCTCTTGATATTGAGTTATAAAAATCTTTCATGACAAATTTGAACACAAAACTAGCTTGTAATATTAGATTGCAGTGTCCAAATTTTTTTGGTGATGTTATCACTAAGGGTGCCTAAATAGAAAAATCTCTTATTGACAAAAGACTATTAAAATACATTGACAAAATTAGTCTCAAAATAAAAACCATAATCAGAGCCAAAATACCACCCCAAATATAGAAAATGTGGAAAATGATCCCAAGCCTTTTAATCATAATAAAAATATGGTTGGAAATGGAGTTATACAAGCCAAAAATGTTCAAATAATATAATCTCCAATAGTATAAAAGGTTCCTCAGCTACAACCACTTACTTTGCAAAGGCAACCTCTACTAGGGAATCCATTTAATTAAAGACCATTTTCTAATTTGGGAGATCCCATTGAGAATGTATTTCAAAAGATAATTGCTATGAATATTATTTATTGGTCAAATACTAAACCCTTTAATGAAATTCAACCTAAACAAGAGTGGTCTAAGGATAAT
The DNA here is from genome assembly GCA_037957365.1 of Torreya grandis. NCBI lineage: Eukaryota > Viridiplantae > Streptophyta > Pinopsida > Cupressales > Taxaceae > Torreya > Torreya grandis. The sequence goes on along the minus strand of JARHVA010003401.1, from coordinate 91,954 downwards.
AAATACTATGAGTATCATTAGGTTAAAGGACATGCAATTCATAGATGTGTACAAATTTGACATCTCATTCAAGACATGATGGAAAGATGAAAAATTGATTTTAATAATGCATCATCTTCTAATTCTAGTTAGAATATGAGAATATATAAAAACCCCTTTCCTCAATATAATACCAATCAACATGAGTAACATCAAGAAAATATCAATAATAATCAAAATCAGGGTTCCTAAGCTAACAACATTGATTACCATGATACCCCCTATGATTACAACATAATGGGACTTATCATGGAACATCAGTAGCCATAATCATGATCAATCATCATTCCCATAATTCCCAACAATTAAATCCATTTATTCTAGGATCATGTTCATCTATCTTAGGAGTTCCTCCTCATGATCATCATTCTTGATTTATTATTCCAAGTCATGTTTATTCTACTTCAAATTCTCATGTTTCTATTCTTGCTCAAGATTATGCTATTACAACTCAACGTGCTAAAATCACCCTTCAAGGACATATAACTGCCTCTATTGATCCTAATCCACATTCTTGTTCTAATCCTATTCCAGATCAATCTAAACTCAATTATGTACCTATTACGAAGCCATATGATCTTATAGATCAATTAAATAAAACACCATCATATATTTACATTTTGGATAGTTGTGCACTTCTTAACTTCACAAGGATGTCTTATATGATATTTTAATCCAATCTTAGGTACCAAATAATTTTTCACTAGATAAATTTCATGCATTGGTTGGATACTTGTCTCCTACACCACAACTAATCTTTGATCAAAGTGATATTTCATCTCTTGGATCTTCCCACACAAATTCCTTATATATTAAAGTTATAGTTACTCACCACAAAATCAAGTGGGTACTTATAGATAATGGTTCTAGACTTAATATTATTCCACTGAATCTAGTTAAATGTCTAGGATATACTATGATAGATCTAAAAAATGATACCATTACTATCAAGGGATATGATAATACTGAGTGACAATTAGCAGGTATAATTTCCTTGCCCATCCAAGTTGGGCCTATCATCCATTGTACTTTATGTCATGTAATTGATCTTGATTTACCATATAATCTCTTTCATGGTCATCCATGGATTCATGAGATGCATGTAGTTACCTCTACAATCCATCAATGTATTAAGTTTCCTAATTCTAGAATGGAGGTTACTATTCCCAAGTATTTACAACTGTATCAATACTATAAACATATAGAAGCAGATCGTTAATATACCTATTATCTTAGTGTTGCCAATACCATAAAAAAGGATCAATAAGTAATATATGAGCCACCTCAATCTATTTATTTATATCCCAATACCCTTGCTTCTTATTTTTAAGCACCCTTCCCTTCATTAAATTCCTCCCATTTCAATATTCATGAGAATAGTCTTAGCACATATAATATGGAATATGCCTTCCATATTGACAAACTACCTAGATCACCTAAATTCCATGGTAGGTACAAAATGGAATGGTGAAAGAAGACATAATATTCTCCTATAAAACCTCTTCTATTCATCTCAAAAAAAACATTCAGTTAAGAAGTTTTGAATCAAGATAATGAGTCATGGTTGTACAATTAGGATTCAGCTCTTGGTTTTTAGAGTAAAAATTACCCTATTCCTAATAGAATTATGGACCATCATGCTTATAAAGGAAAGGGGTTGGGGGAAAAAGGGAAAGGTAGGATAGAACCTATTATTCTTACAAAACATTCAAAGAAATAAGGTCTTAGATATAAATTGCCTAGGGTTATCCTCATACATCTTGAAAGTGGTTTGACCTTTACGTTAAATGACCATATTCCTGGCAGTGACACATAGTCCTATTATAGTATATATAATGAGCTTGCCAACACCAATATGTTGGATTACTTATATATTCTCATAATTTCTATTGTTCCCACCATTCCCCTTACTCTTTATTATCCTAACCTTATTGATTGGGACTATCAAGAAAATGATATTGTTATCGATGAGTTTTTAAATGAAGAAGCTATTTCAAAGTTTATAGGTCTAAGAGACAGCTTACCAATAGGTGACCACAAGTAAAGATTTGAATACATTTTGGACCCTTAGGCCTAATTTCGGGAGTAAGCAAACTTCCTTGGTCAAAATAAAAATGAAACATCAAGATCCTTAAGTGAAAACCTTTTTGAGGCACTTTTGGATTTGGGAAAAATTAAATAAAAAGACAAGTCCATTGGTGAAAACTTGTTTCAAGTGCCATTGGATGGTGAAGTTCATTCTCCTTCATAGGAATCCTAGGAGTCCACAAGTCCATAACTATCATATAGTGGTAAAATTAAGCCTAAAGATCATGAAGAACTTGAGCATATGGTTTTAGAGAGTCCACATTTAGTAGGTCATTGGCCATTACCTGAGGGGAATTATTTTGATTCTTCAGACATGTGTCATCTGAGAGTCTACATTCAAGGTTCAATGATCAATTGCCTTAATTTCCTATGATTATGGTTAACGGTTCCACTATTCTTGTGGAAGACATGACATAATTCAATATTATCACATATAATGATCCTAAGATAATCAATTTTAGTGCATCCATCACTTTAGAGGAGCATGAATTGATTATTGACATTGTCAGAGAGTTCATTAATATATTTTCTTGGGTTTATTCTGATATGCCTGGTGTAGATCCTTAATTAGTTATTCATCATTTGGTTGGAATCTAAAAGTTAAACCTATTAAGTAAAAATTGAGAAAGATGCATCCATATATTACTCTCTTGGTCAATTTAAAGATTGAAAAATTACTTGCAATAGGTTTTATCAAACTTATTACTTATGCAAATTAGTTTTCTAACATTATTCTAGTTAATAAAAAATTAGTTAGCATCTGAATTTGCATAGATTTCAGAGATCTTAATAAATATTATCCCAAAGATTATTTTTCATTGCCAAGTATAGATATTATTATAGACTACATAAAAAGTTACAAGATTCTACCTCTTATGGATGGATTCTCTGGTTATAAACAAATTAAGATCACTCTATAAGATCAAGCCAAGGCAAAATTTACAACCTCTTGGGGCACATTTCCTTTATCAAGTGATGCCATTTGGATTGAAAATGTTAGAGACAAATATCAATGAGAAATAATTGTTATCTTTCATGATCTCATGCATGATTTTTTTGAAGACTATGTTGATGATATTTTGGGCAAATCCAAAACTCATGTAGAGCATCCAAAAGTGTTGTGAAGAATATTCAAACAAATTCATGAGTATAAAGTGTGTTTGAACCTAAAAAGTGTATTTTTTGGGTTACATTTGTAAAATTATTAAGCTTAATTGTCTGTCACATGGGTATTGAAGTTGATCCATCCAATGTTAAAGCTATTAATGAGATGTCACCTCCTTCTAATTTGAATAAACTTTGTAGTCTATAGGGTAAGATCCATACTATTAGATGCTTCATCTCCAAACTTGTTGATCATTGTCATCCATTTGAAAATATTTTAAATAAGGGTATTACTTTTAAATGGAATTTTAAATGCCAAGAAGATTTTGAACAAATTGAATAGTATCTATAAAATCCTATAGTACTTGTTCCACCAATTTTAGGGAAGCCTTTATTATTGTATATTTATGCCACTACCAATGCCTTGGGGGAACTCATAGCTTAGCATGATGATCAAGGAAAGGAGAGTTATTTATTATTTGAGTCATGCACTAGTCTCTTACAAGTAAAACTATACTCTAATAGAAAAATATTATCTTGTATTAATTTTTGCTTCCTAAAATCTTAGAAATTATATGATGAATAATAAGACTATGTTGATTGACAAAGTGGATCCTTTGAAATATATATTACAAAAGAAGTTATATCTAGTTGAATGGAAAAATGGATCATATTGCTTAATGAGTTTGATATTGAGTACAAAAAATCAATAATGTATCAAAAGAAGAGTATTACCTGATCAACTGGCTAAAACATCTCTCCAAGATTATACTCCTATTATAATACACTTTCTTGACAAGTCTATTATGACTCTAGGTGAAGACAAGGAATGAAAAATTTATTTTGATGGTTATTTCACATCATAGGGTTTAAGAGTAGGAATAATATTCATCATGATACAAGGTGATCTTATTCCTAAGGATTTTTGTATTGGATTTCCATGCATGAATAATATAGCCAAATATGAGACTTTGCTTACTGGAATTCATCTTGCAGTGCAATATAGTGTGTGATTATTATTGTGTGACATTTATTATTGATATATTTTAAATAGATGTTTTTCCAAGTACCACAACCCATATCATACACCTTCCCCTTATATGCTGTGATAGGAGCAATATCATGCACTTTTCCCACATAGTCTTATTCAATACATTTATCAGTGATGATTCTTATTACATACCTAATTACTATATATGTTTTGACATGATGCTTATATGTAATTGAATTATGTATGTTTCATACATAATTTGATGAAATATTATATATTATGATGACACATTATCCATATGTTAACATGATTATACATAATTATGTCTTTATACATAACATGATATAATTAACTCATTATTTTTGAATGAGTGACTTGAAGGGTATGTCCCTCACCTCAAATGGGGAATATTAGTGGGATTATAATAGATAATTAAACCTCCATGAGCACACATTACATATTTTGGCATATATCATATAAATTATAGATATTTTAGAGTGGTTCAAATATTAGATTGGGATGGTTATGTAAAAAATTTAGATACATTCTAGGGAATATGCACTCATTTCATAGGACATGATTTACATAGTTTTATATTTTTTAGGAATGATATGAACATAAAATATATATGCATGGAATTATATATTATTTTATAATCAAAGAGTTTAGATTATGGGTCATGAATATTGTTGTACTTAACATACCCCCATTCTCTATTTTTTCTTTCAAATAGGGATCCATTATATTCTGAACTATTTTGAAAATCTTATTTCATATATCTTTACATGTGCACATAACTTTTTTATTTGGTATAAATACAAGGGGAAATTTTCACATGTTTAGTTAATTAAAACTAACCTATTAATGATTTTCATTATTTTTCATATACACAAGTTTTTAGAACATGTGCAATGATTCTAAAGTTTTAGGTTTCATGTATTTTGCCATTCTCCAAGTGTGTTCTTCATATTTTTTTGGTCTTCTAAAATTTTATTTAGAAGTTGGATTTCAAAATTTTAATCCTTCCCATCTATTTGACCTTCAAAAAAGTGTTCATTAGAACTTTTGATCACATGTTTTGTTCACACATTTAGTCATCATAACTTTTGTTCAAAACTTGTGCTTCTTTATAAATTTTATTTGCATCTTCTATTATACTTCACAAATTTTATTTAGAATTTATGCACTTTATAAACTTTGCACTTCATAGTTTTTTTTGAAATTTGGGCTTCAGAGATTGTGTTTTGGATTCAGTCTTTAGTAAAAATGTTCAAAAGTTGTGTTTGTGAACATGTTTTCTTCACAAGTTATGATTGTCATGAACTGGCATTCAAATATTTTTTTTGGATATTCTGTTCATGAATTATGTTTTAAATACAAGGCTCAAAACTTGACATATGAATGCAAATTATGTGGTATAGTTAGTATTGCATAAATATCATGACAAGATGACACTTATCTAAAGCAAAATCATGGAGTTCCTTTGAATGTATAAAAATCCTAAGTGGAATACCCACCAAAGTGAATGGAAAAATTCAAATTAAATGAGACAAATAAGCTTGAAGATACTGGACATTAATGGCAAATGAACTACAATTAAACTTTTATACTTGAAACAATATTATAAAACTATAAAGACACATCGTGCCTATTGATTGCTAACACAATCAAACTAATTATCACTCTAAAGATAATTTGAAGCCCTAGCTTCCTAAATTGAATCTAAAATTACTTATAGAGAGTGATTAAATAGTTGAATTTAAGACTAGAATTATATGACTATACTAGGTAATGATGGCCTCCTCATCCAAAGTGTTCAAGGGGTGTTGCCACCCTCCAAATTCTCAATCAAAGATTTGATAGAGCACATAGACACCATATTTGATTCTACTATATTTAACGATGAATAAACCAATTATTTGTATCTTTGGGATGTAGTCAAAGATGTATATGCACACTCACATGAAGAAATTATAGCATCCATGCAAAAAAAAACTAGTGATGGACTTACTGCCATTGAAGCATTAGATACTACATTTTGCAACAACCAAATATAAGGTCATGACCTATATTTACCTATTAAAATACTTATTTTTTGGGAAAATTAAGTAGTGGTGGTTTTATACATCACATGGAATGCAATAAAATCATTGCTTGCATTTTAAGATATGCCTTGCAAAGGTATTTATAACTGCTAGTTGTAGATGCTACTTTTGATGGATACCATGTAGCAATATGGAAGAAAATATCCATAGTTAATAATTATCTAAGGAAATGGATCCCCACTAGAGAGTTGGTAACCCTAAAGGCTAGGGATCTAGTCCCTATCACTAAGTTTCAGATGGGCATCTGCATTAGAATGGAATTATTCAATAGATTATATGGTTACCCTAGCATCTATTCTATTCATTTGTAATGGGTACCATTACTAGATTTAATGATGAATTTTGAGTTGAAATTCACATTGGGGGAGATAACTAGTTCAAGGTTATGAGAAAAAATGTTTAATAAAGATAAGAGGCCCATGAACAACCATTTATACATGATGTCATACCTAATGGATGTAGACATAAGAACTGCATATATGCAGAACAAATCACTCTAGATCTCTACCCCAAATTGAATTAAGAATTGGGTGTGTGATTTATTATCCTTTTTATACATATACACATATACAAGGAACAATGTAATTTTTTTTGAAAATGTATATCCACAAGTTTGGATATAAATTCATGAAGAGCCCCTACTTAGGGTATTAAAAAGTATTATCAAGACACTCATGCTAAGGGGATATTATTGGATTTATCTTGATTATATGATTATCATGGTAATTAGGAACAAGTTTTCCATATTATGTCTCCCCATGTTTATATAAGACCAACTTTAAATTGGTTACCAACTATGGTGAAGTATTGATGAATACATGAAGAATAAGAAGAAAGGTTTATTCCATGTCTCTTCTCTGATGATCGACACAATGTAATATACAAATTAGAAATATTTTAGAGAGGCTAACAAGGCCAAGGAGTACTATTTGTTAGTGACTCTACCATATAGAAATTGGGATCCTCATGGCCTAATCTAGAAGCACATTAAAGGCATGGGCATCCCATACCAAAATAAACCTTATGACATGACTTCATATTTTTTAATGTGAAGGATGATGCTAATGTTATAGAGAGAGTAAAGGCATCTATTTTGATAAAGGAAATCTTAAGAATTATTCAAGGAGAACCTATTTTAACAATTGTAGAATCATTCATTAGGTTCTTGTCAACTTTCTAAGTAACCCCTAGCCTGTACAGAGCACAAAATGGTCCTACAAATTATTAATGCACTTAAAAAGTGATGATATCTTTAAAATAAACCATGCACAAATGATTCTTATCCACACCTACACCTAAATAAGTCAACATAGATCTATACATCAACTAAGTGTTGATTTACACCCATTAGGTGTTCTTGATGCATGCCTAATGTAGGATCCTTCATTACACAAGCTAAAATGGTGCATAGGATCAAAGTTGTAGAGCACCAAGTCTTCAAATAGTGCAGACAAAGGTACACAAGGAACAATTATGAATTATAATAAATAGACCTAGGATCTTCTATCCTTGTGCTCATTCTTATTTAAAAGTGTCCCTATGTCTTCATGATGAAGTCTCATACCAAATCATAGATTTTTTCTCCTATAATATGATCTATATTATGCGTATACTACAATACAAAATGTAGGTGTGAAACAAAGACTTGAGAAGACTATCTAAGGGAGACTTGGTAGAAAAGGGTTAAAATTCATGAGCCCTCGTAGAGGACTTCTACATTTGTTCCCTTCATTGACTCGTAACCCACTGTGTAATCTAAATATGTAGCGCTCAGTGCATAGATGTCCCCAAAAGGCACAAGGTAATGTGTCCCATGCCAAATCATAGAGTTTCACTTCTATGATATTATAGGTCATAAAATATGATCCATAATGCATAGTAATGATGTGACATTTCAAGGGAGACCCACATAGTGATTCAAAAGTGGTATCAAGTATAAAAAGGTAGTTGGAAAAGTAATTAAGTAGCATTCAAGGCCTTGTCAGAATAAGTAAATGTAAAAATAGTGACCAGACATTAGAATATGAGTACATGCCACCCCTTTGAATTTTACAAGAATATTCTACTCTTAGGCACACATATGGATCTAGAAATAATCCTACCACCAACTCCCATATTTGAAACATTGGGTAGAATTCAAGAAGCATGGGTATGGTGCTGTAATAGAATTAAAAGTTGTATATGCCACCCCAAGAGGTGAATTGATTATAAAAGGGATTAATCTATTAAAAAATACTTTTTATTCATTGTAAAAGGTACAATACATTTTTGGAAACCTCATGGTGCCAAAATTTTCCCTCCAAGATCACTTTTATTGGTTGAACCTTGCATGTTAATGAGAATTAAGTTTACCTCCCTCTATTCTTCTTACACTATGTGTGATATTTGTGTTTGTTGATATTTGTCTATGGGTAATATTTACACCTCTCATCAGTGTCCATTCCCATCACCTCTATGTAGAACTCATAACTCACTTTTAGGTCATATCTTGTGCACATTCAATTTTGTGTAGACATTATCTATGGATCATTTATCATCCCTCTTAGTGTTGCACTAAATTTCCATACCTCTATGTAAATAATTATGCATTTAGAGTATCCTTGGTGGAGTTTGTATGATAATGTATTATTCCCAAATATTTATAGTGTGTCCATGGCAATAGGATCACTCATTCTATTCTTGGTATATCACTTTTTAATTTTTCAGCACACTTTTAGCTTCTTCCTCCCTTTTCCCTAAAAAAATATTAGGTTTAGATTAACAATAGATTTACCTTTATTTTCTTTAGGTCTATGTACTAGTCTTAAACTAGGTGCACTTAGAATAGAAGGAATCTAGCCTAATCTAGAGGCTCATCCCAAGGAGTGCAGGGGTCCCATGTCTTGGGGACATTCCCATCATTGAGATAAGATAAATAATGCTCCATACATGCAAGTGAGTGATAAAACTTCCATGCCTAATGTCAAATAATTTGTGCCCTATACAAGGAATTCATGCTTTGTAGCCTAATTTAAATCCTCCTACATTATAATCTATTAATAAGTGCACCTTTTGAATGATAATAGTTTTTGGCATGGCTGGTGGGACTAGTTTGAAGAAACAGCTAAAAAATATATGCCACCCTTAGATAAAAAGTGTTGAAGACACTCCATAGAGCACCTAACAACTTTGAATATCTAATCTACTACTTTAAGAAGTATGAATGCCAAAAATATGTATTTTCACCCTCTATTTTATGAAAATGCTAATGGTATGGCTTCTCAAAACTCATACCAAGATGAAAGTAATCTCAATTTCACCTAAAATTAGTTAGGACTAATGAGGTATCACCCTTATCATGATGTATACCTCCCTTCTATCCCAGTTCATCCCTTGTGGCAACTTGATTATGCTTCTAATCATCCTTACACAAACTATATTTCTTCTAATCAACATTGTTATCCTCTTAATCAACCCCAATAAAACATTATAAATATCTTGCATAGATTTATGAAGCAAATGAGGGAGGTTGAAAAAGAGTTATAGTATAATAAATGGAAGGAAGAAATTACTTACCAAGCTTACATCCACCAACACAAGATGATAGAATAGTGCAGATAAGAAGAGGAGTGCTTGTCTAGGTAGATCACAAGAAAATAAGAAAATATGTGTCAATTACTTGCATAGATGAAATGGATTGAATCATATCCAACCTCCTCCACTCCTTCCTTTCGTAGTTTCAAGAAAGCTCTCCCTCTGCTCACAACCCATCCTATGAGGTAGGAAACTTTTACACCCAAAGTCCCTAGCTTTCGACAAGGTGAACCCCCTACACTTTCAATCAAGTCTCCCAAATTTTAAGTACCAAGAATTAGTGGCCCCATCTATTACAAGAGCCTTCATATATGATAACTAAAGAGCCCATCATTCCTTAAGACCTTGAAATTCAATCATAACATCCTTATTAGACCTGGCACTCTAACTTCTGGATGCCTACCTTAGTCAAGACCATTCCTACTATGCTAGTTGAGACATCTTGCCCCCCACTATCTCTATTTTCAAAGGAGGTCCAATCATGTGGAAAATAAACAAAGATTATGTAGATGAAGAGAAGAGTGCTTAAAGTGATAATAAGGAAGAAATAATCATTGACATTCCCCCTTGCACCATTAAGCCAAAAGGGTTAGACCTACTACTAGAGTAAAATAAGTATGATCAATCATAGTAGTATACCAATGAACAAGTGGCCAATGATGAAGAGAAAGAAGATGCTTACAATAGAGAGAGACCAATTCATTCCATTAAATAATGCACCTAAGAGTCCAAGCCAAATCTTCCTTAGATGAATGAGTTGGCTCTCTATATGATGTAGGAAGACCTCAAGGGAGAATAAATCCTTCAAGGAGAATGTGTAATTTAGGAATAACACCCCAACCATCTTGAAATCAATGTATATGCACCAATAACTAAAGAGGAAATACAATATTTATTCAAAATATTGTGTGCAAGATATGCTGTTCTATAATTAGACTATGATCTAACCAAGGTTAAGGAATGCATCTTTATTAGTTAGGTTAGGGGGAATAAGGGAGGCATCCCATTTTATTAACCTTCTCAAGGGTTAGGCACAGATCTATTTAACATATTTAATAATGGTTATCAACTCTTTAATGAACTTACATACACTTGTGTACCACTCAAAGACATTGCAAGCATGTTTTGGCCTCATCCTCCTAGTGCTCAACATAAAGATGAGGGGGAGGTTGTAATAGCAAATGGAATCAAGATCCATTATCCCAAGTAGCTTATCAGGGATTTTGTAGAAGACATAATGGGATTTCAAGGGAATCCCACTAAGTTTATAAAATATTAGAGCATTAGTAATAGGCCTAATAAACTCTATAAGGCTCAATCCAAGCAAATATCACATATAGGTACCACAAAATATGGGAGAGATTAACTCAAATTTCAAGACATCAACCATTTGGGAGGAGAACTTACACATGACTAGATGAAGTCATTCATCATAAATGATCCTAATAAAACTAGCTTATGCACATGAGTCTCAAAAGTAGCCCAAGATCACCTCCTTCATATCAAACTAGCACCAACCAACCTATATTTATGATATGTCAACTTGCTCATACATAGTAGAAAAGACCTAAGAGGATTTTTCTTCGACCTAATAGGTCTAAGAACCATATTCTCACTCTGTATATATTAGAGTAGATTAGAGTAGTTTTATATTCCTTAAGTGCATGAGAACACGTGTATTTATTTATATTATTTTCCCTAAGTTCCTTGCATACCTTGTTTAGGATAGTTTTATTTCCTCTAAGTGTTTATGCACAATTTTCCTCTTAGCCTAGATCTCTTTCCTCTAAGTGCCTTTGGAATAGTTTTTTGATTTTGATAGGAGGGTATCAATCGATTCTAAAGATATGGATACATATCCAATGTGTTAATATATGCAAGGACCAAAAGTTTCAAAGACTTTGTGCCCAATGGATCACTTCAAAGGCTACTATATTCTTGCTTAGCAATAATTTGGCCCACAAAATTAGCTATAAGTGTTGACTTTCAAAGTTACCACTAGCCTGTGTAGAGCTCACAAAGGTCCTATAGAAGATTTTTGCACCTATGAAGTGACAATATTTTTATAACAAACCATACAAAGATGCCTCCTATCCATATTCATGCCTAAAGTAGTCAATGTAGATATATGCATTGACTAAGTGTTGTTACATGCCCACTAGTCATTCCTAATGTGTGGCCCATGTAGGATCCTTCATCACACAAGATAAAATGGCATGTAAGATCAAAGATGAAAATCCCCAAATCTTTAGATAGTGAAGATAGAGGTGTGCAAGGAATAATTCCAAATTATAAGAAGTATGCCTAAGATATTCCATCTTCATGTGCATTCCTATTCAAAAGGGTCCCTGTGCCTTCATGATGAAGTCTCACACCAAATCATAGATTTTCCCTTCTGCAATACTATAAGTAACATACTACAATCTATGTTATGAACATATAAAAATGTGGACCCTAGGTGTGAAATAAAGACTTGAGAAGACTATTTAAGGGGGACTTGGTGTAAAAGTGTTAAAATTCATGAAGCCTCTCAGAGAACTTATATATATCCACCCTTCACCAACTCATAACAACCTACACAATCTAGTTATATAACCCTCAATGGGTAGATGTCCCCAAAAGACACAAGGTAATGTGTCCCATGCCAAATCATAGAGTTTTTCTTTTATGATTGTAGAGGTCATATATTTCAATCCATACTATGTAGTAATGACATGGCAGTTTAAGGGAGACCCACGTAGTGATTGAAAAGTGGTAACAAGTATAAAGAGGTAGTTGGAAAATTAGTTTAGTAGCATTTGAGGCCTTGACAAAATAAGTAAATGCAAAATCAATGGTTAAACATAGAAATATGAGTAAATACCACCCTTATGACTTTTCCAATAATCTTCCACTCTTAGGCACACATGTGGATCTATAAATAATCCTACCACCAATTCCTAGATCCAAATCACTAGGTAAAATTCAAGAAATATGGACATAAAGCCACAATATAATTAAAATTTTTATCTATCACCCTAAGTGGTGCATTTATTTTAAAAGGGATTAATCTATTATAAAATCCTTGTTCTTCATTATAAAAGGGTCAGCACATTATTGACAACCTCACACTACCAAAATTTTCCCTCCAAGAGCACCTTTGTTGGTTAAATATTCATGTTAATGAAAATTAAGTTCACCTCCCTTTGTTATTCTTATGCTCTATGTGTTATTTTTATTTGTTGATCTTTGATTAGGGGTAATTTTTTACCCTCTTGTCTCTATCCATTCCCAACACCTCTATGTGAAACTCAGAACTCACTTGCAGTCATATCCTATGTACATTCAAGTCTGTGTAGACATTATCTATGGATTATTTGGAATCCCTCACAATGTTTCACTATGTTACCATGCCTCTATGAGAAATACTTATGCATTAGGAGTATCCTTAGTGGATTATATTTGGTTATGTATTGTTCCCAAGTATTTGTAGTGTGTTCACATTAGTAAGAGTGCTAGCTTTATTCTTAGTGTATCACCTTTTTATTTTATATCACTCTCTTACCTTTTACCTACCTTTTTCCTAAAAGAATATTAGGTTTAGATTAGCGGTATATTTTTCTTTTTGCTCTTTAGGTCTATGTATTGGTCTTAAACCATGTGCACTTAGAATAAATGGGAATTTAGCCTACTCTAAAGGCTCATCCCAAGGAGTGCAAGGGTCTCACACCTTGGGGATGTTCCCATCATTATTATGAGACAACCGATGCTCTATGAATATAGGTGAGAGATAACAATTCCATGCCCAACATCAAATACTTTATACCCTATGCAAGGCATTCATGCTCTTTACCCTACCATAAAACCTTCTACATCATAGGCCATCCATGGGAGCATGTTTCAAATGATAATAGTTTCCATAAATAGGTGGATGGGCAACAACAAATTTCTAGAATTCTCAGCCTCACCAATGACCTTTGGGTCATGGAGGACCATCTCAAAAACCACCATGTGTAATGATAGTTTTAAAGCAAGAGCATGGTATAGATGAAATTTCAATGGTTTCTAGTTGATCACAAAAAGGACCATTTTAGGCACCACCACTTGTAATGAAGGTTGTAAAGCAAGAGCGAGATGTGGAAGAACTTATAGCTACTACTAGTAGTCTTGGAAGCCAAGAGGAGCCAATTTACATTGATTCTTATAATGTAGAAGAAGAGTACCTTCTTTTTTCTTCCTCAAGTCTATTTAGCACAAGTATATATGTTTCTCATTCTTCCACTTGGTATACTTCCCTCCCAACTGGCAAAACCATAATTTGTTGTAAGAGAAAGCATAGAGTTCATAGAAACCCTGCAGAGTCAATTATTGAAGCTCCACTACGAAAATGACTAACAAACCTAGGACTTACATCCATATAGATGGAACATGAGGATGAAGATTAAGATGAAGAACTATGGAAGGCCAACATCCTAAGTCTTCAAGGATTGAAAGGAAAAACACCACTTCATGAGAGTGGAAAGTTAGGTAAGTAAGTTCCCCCTTCAACTACCTCAATCCCTATTATTTATACCATCCCTTTGATTTATACTAGTTGTTCCACTGTTGCTGTTTCATTATCTTCTAATGTTTCTAGGATTATTTTGGTTTACTCCATCCCAATTATTTTTAGTATTCCTGCATTTTCAACACATCCTATTGTTTCCACCACTCCCTTAGTTTTTATAGTTCTATTTATTTATAGTGTTGGGATTATTTCCCCAACCCCTCAACTATTTCCACTCTAATTACCATTTACCTTATTGATCCCAAGACTAAAAAGGTTCATTTCAAGAAAACCAAAGGAGTTGTGTCAAGTGCATACTTACATGTTTCCTCCACTCAATTAAGATTACAAATGACTTCTTCAAGTTACCCAATTCACTTTCATTATTTAGATGAAGATATTTATAAAGAAGACATTAGTGTATACATTCTATCTAAAGCCCTAATTCAATGGTATTTATTGGTCTAAGATCATTTGGTCACCATTAATAAATCCCTTGTAGGTATGGATTTTGAGTCAATATTTAAGGGACCTTATGGCTAAGACTATAGTTGAGGACATTTAGATAATTTAATCCACTCAGTTAATGATCCATGAATGGGTTGTTCATTTAGAAACCCATGAATCCTAATGTCCCAATCCAAAAATAACAAAACTTCCCTCAATGAGTTACATCTTTGAAAAATCTATAGGAACCATTCAAAGTGTCAAAAAGAGGAATATCGAGGATGATTATATTAAAAATATAGTTTTCGAGCAGATATAGTATGTCTTCTCTTTGTCAAAGAGGAAGAAAAGGAGGTTGGGTGAGTCCCCCTAAAATGAAGATTTTAGTCTCACTTTAGAACTCAAATATAATATTTAATAGAGATTCATGAGGGGATTTAATAGGTCAGGCTAGATATAGAATAAGAGATATAACAAGTAAGGGGGAAAAATAGGTTGTTCATGTCCCTAAAAAAATAAAAAATGATGTTCAAAATATGACCCTTATATTATACAATTCCTAGACATTATTAGTTCAATGAGAGTTGAATTAGCTCCTCATATTATTAAAACATATAAAATATTTAATTATTTGAAGGAAGATGAAAATAATTTGAAATTTCTTATTTTGTATACAACCAAAAAGGCTTATAGCCATTTTAACTTGATGACACCATTGGAGGCATCTAGTGCCCTTAATTTTGTTGTCATTCAGATGCAAGAGGCTCATTACTGGGTTTTAATTGTAGAGGCCTTAATACCAAAGTTTATAGATCATGAAAAATTAATTTTGAAAATTTTAGATGAGCTAAAGATTTCTTAGGTTAAAGACTCTATAGGGTAGTTAATAAGTAGAGTTGATTTTGACTAGTTACTTCAGCAAGCTTCTACCAATTTCAAGCAAAGTCTTCAAGGTTTGGAATTAGAATAAATTGAATCAAAACTAAATTTTGTAAGGAATAAGGTTATGAAAATAGATATTTTTTGGGTGGATTTTAGAGCCACCAAGGATGAACATGCAAAATTAATGTCACAAGTAAGAAGGTTATATCGACCACCTCTTTTGAACATAGACATCATCAAGTTTCAACAGGGGATCAATTTTAAATATTACCAAGATTTGGAAGTAAAGAAAAAGGTGGCTATGGCCCCACCATCCAATTTGAATCATCTAACCATTCATGTTCCTCTTACTAATTTGGGTTCAATTGTGAAACCATAAACCTTGACTAAACCTTAGTTTTTAGGTTAATTTTGTGTGAATTTTGCATGAATAGTTGACAAACACAAATAAATTATTTTTATGTGTCATGTGCATGTAGTAGTAAAATAAATAGTTTTTAAATCATGCACACATTGCATTTCACTATATGAGTTAATCTATTTTAGATATTCAATTATGATCAACTATAGTTACAGATACAAGCCTGGCATCAACTAGAACTCAAATTCTAATTATAGACATGTAACTTAGACTTTTTCATGAATTTGAGGGATGAGGTAGCCCTTCCCAAAATATATATATGCATGTAAATCCAAATTTTCAAAGGGGTGGAAAAAGTATCAATATAGGAAGAAGTCTTTTGATTGTCTTGCAACTATGTCTATGGTTCACCATTCTAATTCTATGTAATTAGTTATGTTTTGTTTTCTTGGTTGTTTGATTTAGTAATTTGAAGTGTGATATTGTCATAGATGATTCCTTATTATTATTATTGATATATTTTGATTTAATATGTGAAATAAATATTGGATGATTAGTAAGTATCATTGATTTTATGCAATTAGGTAGATTGTTTCAATTCTCTAAGTGTGCAAAAGTGTTTTCTTTGATATATCCTTCTAGGTGTGAGACATAGTTGCCTTAGATACCTCTCTAATATAAGTAGCGTTTAATTGAGATCCTAGAGTTTACTATATCTTTTCTTCCCAAGATCATCTTATTGTGTTTGAATGTGAGTTTGAAACAACTATTAGCTTTAAAGATTGGTGTTAAAACACTTGTCCACAAAGAAACTAGCCAAAAAGTGATCATTATTTGAATCATAGAGATTTTTATTCTACCCTACCTTTCCATATTTTTTGGAGTTTCTTCTATTTAAATTTACCAAATTTAGAATAAGGTCTATCCATACAACTCAAATAGGTTTTAATTTTATTTTAGGTTTTGTTCACATACACCTGATTAATAACCTACATGCTTAGCCTGCTATTCCACACCATCCAGTTGTTTAACCCATACCTATAACTTGTGCCCTAGAGTGGAGTTTACCTCCATTGAGATAAAAAAATGTTAGAGGATACCTTGTTAAATTTTGGGGTGTGTATAAGACTCGCATCAACAAAATTATTCATGAACATTTACACTATAAATTTCTAATTTTCAAGCACATTTAATTGTACTGAGTAGTGACCAACCTTGAATTTATAAGTTTGTCTTCAATAGTTGATTCATGTTTAAATGATTAATCTAGTTAAGTTTATGTGATGATTAAAAAACTATAAGTTATCCATGATACCAACATAAGGATCCTACCTTTCATCTTGGGGTTTCAAGATTAATATAGTATTATTTATATGGATTAGTGTGATTAAGGTTTTGTGACTCTTAATGACATGACATTATTCCCTTAGTTGTTTTTCAAGGAGGGTGGGGCACTTTCATTAGTTACAAAAATTAGGTATTGATCATCACCAATTCTTCAAAATGGTTTTGTAAGAGTAAAAATTATCCAATACTTAAATAGGGAAGCATAATCTCCAACTAGTTACAGGGTAATAGGGTTCACCCACATATATGCATATTGTTTCCTCACTTTTCAATTTAAAATTTAAATTTATGTGTTTTCAAATTTTATTCCAAGGAAATTGAATAATAAATTTTAATTAAAAGTTTTCTATGAGTAGGTTACATGTGTGGATCATATTTCAAAGATAAAATGTGCTATACACACTTAGGTACATTTATTGATAATTTTACTCTAGCATTTATATTATATTTCAATACTAGATTAAAAGGGGGCAGATGTAGACACTAAAATATGGTAACTAATACTTGGAAATGTCATTTTCAACTCACCTTCACCCTACATGACTTGTGCATACATACTTGACTCTCATTTTCCATTCTCTCACATCCTCATGTCTTTTTATGGGTATATCCTTCCCAAGTTTCTCTAAATCATGTGAATGAAATCTCATATTCTATGTCAAACTAGATAGTTATCTTAGTCAAACACATCTAGATCATTAGATCAATGTTCTTATCTCTTGGATAGTAACATTACACTTAGAGTTTACTGTCTATTGGTATTATTTGAGTCTAATGGTTTTGTCTTGTGTAATGTTTCAAATATTAATTTTACACCTTTATTTAAGTTAACTTAGGTAATAGATTTTACAGTAAGGATAGTTAGTGTGTGCATTTGCCTAAGTATGCATTTAATACTTACCTAATTTACATGTGTCACCATTATTATATGCTACCTTTAATATGTCCAATAGGAAAAGAGAATCAAAGGTATGACTCTGATATATATTCTCTCCTCTTCCTTTATATTTACATTACCACACCAAGAATACATACACACGGATGTTGAATATTAAGTGAACAATTTATAATATATTGTTTCTAATTATAATTATCCTCTTCTCACCTCTCTCCTATGTGAGATATGCTTTGGTTCTTATTTGTTCCTAGATAGAATAAATCTTAACATGGTACCAAAGCCATTATAGTACATCTACCTAGAATAGGATATTTTTAAAGGCATGTTATATAAGAATTTTTTCTAAAACATCCTAGAGAAAAAGAGACACTACCATTACATTCAGAAGGGCCAAAAACATAGGGATCAACTATAACACCCTATAGGTTTCTAATAGGCAATCAAGATTTTTTTCAATATCCTTAACTCACTTGAGTATGGTTTTAATATATAAAAAACATAATTTTTGGATTTTCTATGAATTTTATATTTTTCCTCTATATTTTTTGTAGTCCATATAGATCGTATACACATGCATTTTTCACCTATTTTATACCTACATGGCTTGATGTACAACCTTATGCATCACCTTACTATTATACCTAATTGTGAAATGTCATATACCATATAAAATGATGATGTCACATATTTTGTGTATGTGTTAGTTCATGAAACACATTCCTTAATACTAGCATCATATTTCATTCCTTTGTTATGTTATTGAGGTCATCCATCTTACATAGACTGTTACATTATTCCCTGCCATGTTGCCACATGGAATATTCTATTCCATTATATACATGTGTCATATGCTTGTGTAGTGCCATAATATGTCATTTGTACCTACTAATATCACCTACTTTACTTCCATGTGGAATTATTTGTAGACACCATAATACTTGCATTACACTTAATGTTGTCATCTCACCCTATGTAGTCTTCATCTTTTGGTTGGTAGCCCTATTAGCTATGTGAATATTCATGTTGTGACCCAACCACCATTAGACCCCTTGATTAAAATGTGACTAAAAGTAACCATTGGTGGTCAGTCTTCTAAGCTAGCCACATGGGTTACCATGTGACCAGTGGCCAAGATAGTTTAATACCTAGAGAAGTCCTATTGCCCTACTAGGGAAAATTGGACCCACTTTCACTCTTAAAGACATATCTCATGATATATGAGGCCTAGGAGGCTCTTATTTTATTTTGAATTTAGGTTTCTAACATAGACATAGTAAAGCCAAATTTGGGATATTTTATGTACTTGATTTTTTATAGTAAAACATTTATTATAGTGGAATCCTGAGGAAAACCTCATTTAATCACCTTCTTGGGCTCATATCTTGAGTTCTATTTGAAATTTTCACATGTCTTCTTTAAACTTAGATTAGTTTTTGATTTATACAACAGTGTGGTCATTTTTTCATTTTTTATTGGTAGGAATTTTCTTAGGTCATATTTATTACATTTGATATATGAAATGGTGACTTTCTTGTGATATTTGGAACCTTCTTTCATATATCATTTTGTCAAATATTTAAGGGTGATACCCAATTTGATAGGTGGTCACAACCTGACCCCCCACAATAATTTCTTTGTAGTTTTTATCTCTTTCCTAAAAATATTTTATGATCCACTAGATTTGAAAATTCACTTCATTCCTTACCTTGTGAATATTTACTACCATGGTCTCATTTCCAAGACCCTATAGAGGATTTTCTCTCTCTCTTTACATGGTAGCTTTCTAGAAATATTCCTATATTTTTGAACATGTCAATCAACTAGTGATTTTTGGGCCACTTATGTAGATAATTCCTTTGTTCCTTGTATTTTTGTATATTTTAAACCATGATTAATCTTTGTGAATTTTGGAATTCCCGACATTAGTCAATTTATGTGTTATAAGTAGTGGATTGGGACCACTCATGCAGGGATTTTTTAAATTTTTTTGATTTTTTTTTCCATCTTGAGTAATCAATGGTTAGTTTAAGCTTCCACTTTCACTCATATCATTTATTTCGAGATAACTAAGACCACTTTCTATGTGTATCATTGAATTTTATAGGAGATATTCTATTTCATTTCTATAAAAAGCATCTTTGTGTGCATGTGTGATTTCTTTGTTTTAGAACATTAAAAAGTTTAGTTTCCTTATATCTAAATGGGTATCTTATTAGTAAATTTGTTTTTTGGAACCCATATGAGGAATATAGCATGTATCATCTTTCAATGGAATTATTTGGTGTATACTTCTCTATGTTTGACACTTACCTTGATAGCTAGAATGTCTCCATGTTTTGAGTGACATATGGTATCCCCAATATCTGTTAGGTTTAGAATTACTCACATGTAGATATATTTGTTGATATAAAAATTCAAAACATCATATTTGATATAATATTCTTTTATGCTATCAAAATTACCACAATATTTCAATGTTTCAAGTAGTAAATTCTTATCTATGTATCATGAGTTTTTCACTAAGTGTTCCTACAGAACATAAGTGAACATCATATGAGTCTGGATTAAGAAACCATGTAGTATTGTGAAGCTCACAATATTATAGAGCATCAAATACTTTATTACTTCACCATAATCTCCTAAGAGACATCCATTATTATCATAATCTTCTACCTAGTTTAGCTTTGAAGGGGGATGGGTGTGATATGCTTGTTCGGGTACTTACCACCCATTTTTTAAAGATTAACACTTCTTCAATGTGAGCCTCATATGGAGCACAAGTTTTTAGTTTGACTTGGTGGTTATATAGAATTGAAACTCATTTATTCTAGTAAGATAGATTGGTGTCTATATAGAAAATCAACATCACACTATATTTTTGATATTTGTACATAGGTACTTCATCATGTATTATTTTTGAGAACTATATTTTGAGGATTATAACACTTCATTTTTTTATGTAGCTTCCTAATTTACACTTTAGGGGGGGGGGTGTTAGTGAAAATATTACTTATGAATATTTAGTTAACTTTGGTAGTTATATTTTACACTAAGGCTAATTAGTGTGTGCACATGCCAATGCTTACCTGACTCACATTTACCACCATCATTAGATGACACCTTTAATGTGGCCAATAGTAAAAGAGAAGCAAAGGTTTGAATTTTCTATAAATTCTCTTCTCTTCCTTTGTATTTTAGTTTGCCACACTATAAATACAGACATAGATATTGCATATTGAGTGAATAATCTATAACATATTTTTTCTCACTCTAGTTCTCCTCTTCTCACCTCTCTCCTATGTGAGTGATGATTTAATATTATTTGATCATGACTATACCATATATTAATATTGTGCCAAGTAATCGTAAAATTTAAAATTCAAATCATTCTTGTGGGTTGGTATGTAAAGTTTTCATGTTGATGGCATGAAAAAGTTTCCAAAGAATCTCTTGTAAATACAAAATAGATATATACTTATTACCTATATAGAAAGAGCTTATCAAACATACTCAAACACTTACACATTTAAGAGGACTATTATATTCTTCCAAATTTATCAATAAATCACTATGATCAGGTATTTACCAAGTTTGAAGCACTCAAGAGCCAAACCAAAGTTTTTAAATTGTCAAGGATCAAGATCTAGAACATAGGTTACATACATTAAAAAAACACAATTGAACACATTCACCTAACAATGAGATATATGTTATTTTAATTACATATTCATAGTATTGGATATGTAGGTAATGCTAAACCATTTAATGAGGAGTGTTTGGGTTCAACTTAACCACCTTTCTTCCCCCTTTATAGGAATAATTATACATTACAAATGAACCTAAGGTTTCAAGTGAGGGAGATAGATTTTTATGAATCATTCATGTAATCAGACATTGAGATCATACAAAGAGTTGAAGGACAAACACATGCACTTTACTATATCAATAAAGGCATGAAAAATATATATAGATATAATTGTCATATAGGGAACATAGCATTTGATGGTACCAACTTGAGGTTGAAGATACCATTTGGGCATACACAATATTTAGATATTGATTCGAGTGATCTTTAGTAAATTTTTTCATCCTTCTTGTTATGTGCCTATAATTTTAGTCTTCTATAGATAAGTTAACTACTAATTATCTTATCTATTTTTTAACTTTCTATAGTTATTAAGAAAGAGTGCCAAATCAGTTTTGAGCCTTTATATTTAGTTTTTTATATATTTTAATATCTTGTAATATGAATTCAATTAAAATAGATCTTTCTAGTTAGGGTTAATTAATCACATATGTAAAACACTATGATTTTAATATGTTAAAATGCTTCCAAAGTTTTATTGACATGTGTCATATAGATAAATATTAGGAGGTTATGCTAATATCCATGAATAAGCTAAATTAGGGGACCAAACCTCTAATATATTATAATGCCATGTTTTAAAAGAAACCAAATTTCAAATACAAGGATAATGATAATAATAGAGAGGATAAAAAATATTTAATATAGTTTCAAACCTACTAATAGTATTATCCTTTTGATTCCTTGTAAGGCCCCATTTTACATAATGCTCATATTTGACATTAATGACTATGGTTAATTTAATTTTGATTATGAATTTATGTTGTTAACCATGACCAGATGATGTGTGCATAGATTTTATGAAGGCTTTTCATGTGTTGGGAACTATGATAAAGACTTAGGTTCAATCATGTATTGATTACTTACTAATGAAAGTATAATGCTTACATTTCCTTTATGTGATGTTTCAATTATAAATCTAATTATGTTTATGAGATGTATTGACTTAGATAATGTTTGATCATTACTCATAAACTTGTATATTGTAAATTTCATGTGTATAAGGTTAAATGAATCTATCTATGTGAATAATTATATTAATTTGTATGGTTGGATATGAATAATTGATTGAGTTCCATATTTGATTAAATCTAGTAGCTTCAACTATTAGGTTAGAGGAATTTTATGTGTATATCAAGTGTGAAGGAATAGGGAAGGTCCAATGAAGTAAATGGAATATGACAAGCATGATTATATCAATAAAAAACCTTACCTTAAAAATTCTTAAAACCAATCTTAATTATCAATTGTCTATGATACTATCATCACCTCTTTGTGATTGATTGTGTTGTTTAGGTGGCTATACTTTATGTTTGGTTGGTGAAACTTACTGTCTCATTACCTTAAAATCTCACATACAACATATATAATGTCAAGTGGATGACTAAAATATATTATATTGATGACATGAGTCTAATAATTAAGTGGAATAGGTGAGTGAATATAAGAAGCAACCATAGAAGCTTGAAAATCCACCATACACCTTGATTGAATATGGAAAATAACAACCCTTAATGAGGCATGGGATGGTGAGTAGAGAGTGGTTGGCTAAGTATATAACATCTATATGTAGAAATTGAGATCTCCATTTTAGGGACTTTTATGGAGAGGATGGGTGAACAAGATAACTTTGGCCTATTAGAGAAGAATAGACTAAGGAAATGAAAGAAATTTATAAGATAGAAAGAGCTAGTTAAGAATAGTCAAGACTTAGACAACTAGAAGACATATACCACGAGGTCATAAAGTTAATAGGTGATATTATTATTAACTTGATTTATATCTTATTACCTTTGAATGAAAATGATTATAGTTATTTGTATGTCCTATTGCTTAAAGGAGAATAAGACCACTTGGTTTATTGTGCCTATTTTATTATATTACCATTATTATGCACTGGCTTCCATGTAGTTATTTTCTCAGTCAAAGCACTTGGAGAGGTTGTATTCCTCCTTACTTGACTTGAATGTTTTAGCTTATTGTTTGAGAGTGTAAGGTTATTATGACATAATGTGGTCATTTTTTATGAGCAACATCTTCATGGTGGTAAAAGTTCAAACCTCCTATGTTGGGTATGGTGTTAGAATAATTGAAACTCCCATGAGTGTCATAGAGGTAGAATGTTAATCCATCCAATGATAAGGCATAGAGGTAGATTGCTCAACCCTCATATGACTATTGGATGAAAGCATTTGAATGAGGTATAATCTTGTTATCTAATCAAATGATAGGCCTTGGTTTTATTATTAAAGCTTTATTTTCTATTTTCTATAATTATTAATTCTTAGCTTTATTTGAATGATCATTGAATTCTTGTTTGAATGATATTTGGGACTAGGAGTATCCTTGGGTAAGAATGGGGAAGAGGGTTATAGTTGGGTGCATGGTCATTCCCTCAAGTAAAATTACCCTTGCTTATATATCCACCCTTGCATTTTTAAATTGATGTAAACATGCTCAGACCTAGGAGTCTCAAGATTGAGAGTGTTTAGAGTAGTATCTTGATGATGACAAAGGGTTGGGAGCTGAGCCTTCCTTTAATTAGCATGTAGGTTCTTGGAGAGAATGAGTACCATTGATAAATAATGATTGTTATTATGTTATTAAATCAAGCCTATATTTGTGACTCATGTTTAATTATAATATGGATGATACCTCTTGTATTGATAAATTTTAAATTGTATCCAACTTTTTTATAATATTTTTATAAAAGATAGTCTTTATATAATGATCTAACTATGTGTAAAGACTTCTATTATCTTTATATTGAACCTTAATGATAAACCAAGATGTAACACAATGGTATATATTTTTTATGTAGATCAGTATGAATGATTCATGTGAGGAAACATTCCTTAGCCTATATGGCTGCTTAAATAGAATGACAATGTGTTTCATTACCTTAATATTTATTAAGATCAACTTATTGAAATTAATATTATGTTCTTCTATATTTAGTTATGTTATACATTTATGGATTGAGCTTATCCAAGTGTGAGTGGAACTCAAAGAAATATCTATTAGAATTTTATTAGGAATAACAATATATTTTGAATATATAATTTGAATGTTGATGTTATTTTTAGATAAATGATATCTTATGGAAGAGTACCTTTAATATTAGTAGTAAGTAAGCTATCTACTACATACCTTCCCTATAACAAGACCATATAATAAATAAATAAGGATTATGATATAACTTGGCTCTAATTATAATAAATCATGAAACCATTATGTATGATTGAGTTCTTCCTTGTAGAGACTTAATGGAAAAAGAGGGTCCCAGAGACCAAATATTGAGTTTTGTATTTCTACACCTTAATAAATCTATTATTTGTTACCTTATCTTAAATAAAGTATGTGTGTGTGTGTGTGTGTGATGTATGATTGAGTTCTTCCTTATAGAGACTTAATGGAAAAAGAGGGTCCCAGAGACCAAATATTGAGTTTTGTATTTCTACACCTTAATAAATCTATTGTTTGTTACCTTATCTTAAATAAAATATATGTGTGTGTGTGTGTGTTAATGTTAGAATAATAATATTTTCAATATTATACTAGTTGGATCATAAGTTTGAGAAGCTTCTTAAAAGATGATGGGCTAGATTGAGCTTTCCTAGAGATTTTTTGCTAGTTGACTAAACCAATTTTTACTAGTTGACTAAACCAATAAGAATATTAGTATAGTATCAAGTTAATTTATTATGTGAATGTAGGTCTATTGTGCATATGTTTAGGCCTTTTGAGGAAGGTAGGCACATCTTTGGATGTGCTAATGGTGGTGGGCCATTAGCAAAAGCATTTTACCTTGCTTGTTCACACTTTTCTTAAACATTTTTTTAAATTTTTAGTTGGACTTGTAACTTAGCATATCTACTTAAGACCAAATTTTTAAGCCATTTTTTGATTAGGCTTCTTAATCAGATTTTACCATGCCAATTTTTTGAGTTCTGGATGGTTTTTAATTTAGTTAAAGTTTATGTCGACTAGTTATTATATTTTTCCTTAGCCAATAATGTTTTGGCCTTTATTCTATCTTTTCCCTAGTCAATTTTTGATTTGTTTAAAATGTTTAGTTGGGGGATGCCACATGGCATCATCCTGATAGCATGGATTATTAGTAAGGTGGTTTAAACCCCTAATACCTTAGGGGTCTCGAAGAGATTCTAAGTGGTAGCATTTGGGAGCATGAAACCCTGAGAGAATTGAGATATTAAATCTAATCCCTTAAAGCCTCTAATGTGCCTAGAGCCTAAAGAGATGCCAAGAGGTAGTGTCCTAGAGCTCAGAAGTCTATCGGGATTAATCTAGTAGGGTTAAAGCCCTAATGATTCTGCTATCCTAAAGGCCTGAGGAACTTCTAAGTGGTAATGTCCCAAAGCTAAAAAACCTAAGGGTTGGGAAATTAGTGTTAGACCCAGGTTCCCATAATCATGATAAGTGGCATGCCCATGGTCCTCCAATAAGTTAAAATTTATCAAAAATGAAGTGGCCACATGGTTTTTAATTACATCAACATTAGCCTTTGTCAAAATTAATGACCATATAAATGTAATAACTTAGTAACCTTAGGGCATAGGCTAGTAAATGAATTCTTTAGCATTTGACCAAATATATGGAGCCTTTTGATCATTTATCTAGGGTGTGTGAATGTTAAATTGAATTTAGTAGTTGGATTGAATGATGTTTGGTGTATATATGCTCATGTTTATGGTTTGGTTACATGTAAGATTTTAGTATTCAATTTTATTTTTGAAAAAAAAAGGCATGACATTTTTGGTATCAGAGCCTAGGTTACTACATTGGGAGCTTCGGGAATTTGGATTTGATTTATGGCTTTCTAGTTTCCACATGGACTTTGATGTCTATCTTGTTGATGTACATAATGAGGAGTGAACATCAAATAATTTAGAATAATGATGATTATGGTTATAATGAGCTTCCCAATCAGTTGAGGTTGAATGAAATAAGACCCTAACTCTTCTTATCCATGCAACATATGAGAGATGTTTTATAGGAGAGACTATTGTTACCATAGCATGAGGTTGAGAGGAACTTCACAACAATCCCACTATGATCAGATATTATTTTAGAGAGAAAGGTCTTGAATTACTTCATATTACCATTCATATGGTGATAAAAGTGAATTGCATCACCATGGTGAGTGTTAGGAGAGATGAGACTTAAGCCATCCTCCTATACCTACACTAAGGTACTTAGTAAAGTATTTCATCAGACTACATCCTCCTACTTTTGATGGTACCTAAGAAGGATTTGAAACATAGGCTTGGTTGGCCATTATGTGAGGTTGTTTCACTTTGTATGATTTTGACATCAATGGGAAGGATTTTTTGGGAACCCACCTTTTTATAGATGTAGCTAAGATGTGGTGGGAAGGAGAGGAGTATAAGATACACTTGACATTGACTTCCCTCTCTTGGGAATTATTTGAGAAGAATTTTAGAGCCTACTACTTAACCCATTGATATGTTCATAATAAGGTAGATGAGTTTCATGGCCTTCGATAGGGGAGTGGAACAATGACATAGAGTGTCATTTTCTATATTTGATCAGGTATGTGCAAGTTTATACAGATGAAATAATCTAAGTGAAAACATTTATAAGAGGCCTAAATTTATAATTGGCTAGAATAATGCACATTTTGTCTCCCATAACCTTGGAAGTAGAATTTCAAAATTCCTATTTGGATGAGGAGTCACAAGGAAAGACTTTGTATGCTTGAGATAAATTTTGAGGCAAGATGTAATCTTAGTGTGACTCAAGGTCATAAGGTGCACATCTTGCACCTAGAAGAGGATGGAGAGTAACTAAATCCAACTCTAGAACCCATCAATATTAATAAGAGAGTAACTATTATACACATGACTAAAATAGAGATTGATTTGAGAGATATTTATAGAGTTAAGGTGATTGAAGTCCTTAAGATTTTCAATAGAATAGATCTACACAGACTCAATAGTTAGTGTAGAAAAGATCATCATGATCAACATCAGTAGATCATAAATTAGTTATAACTCCCTCAAGGTGAAACCAATGAAGAGGTGTGGGTTTTATGTGCAAATCCCCTAATCACTATGCACATAATTTTACTTTTGGATCACCATATACCAATAGGCATAAGAACCCAATATTGGAGTAGGTAGTTGGTGATGTGTGTCTAGGACATAGAAGTTATGCAATGGTGGATGACCACAAAGTCAAGCACCAGGTAATAGTCATTGATATTATAGGTATAATCAATATAGTTTCTATAATAGTTTTGTTTAACTTAAGAGCCTCAAACTTCTTTATTTATCCTTTTTTTTGTGGATTATTATTGGCTAGTGGCTATTAGGTAGTTATAAAGTTGGGTAGTTGATTTGGCCACAAGAATCAAGATGTTTGTTAGCTCATTGGTGAACAATTATGATTTAGACTTTTGTATATTTTCCAATATAGTGAAATTTCACATCATACCCTTATTCACCAATGGGGTTTTCTTTGGAATGGAATCATTTATGGATCATAAAGCCAAATTGGACTACCATGACAAGGTTATCATTTATGTAGTTGACCTTGGGACTCCTATAGTGATATCTGGAGACAAGATACTCATTTTCCTTTGCATGATTTATGTGATGTAGATAAAAAATATCATGTGGAAGAATTTTCATGGTTTTACTATCTTGGTGAGTGATATGTCGGATGAGTAATATAAGGCTTCTTTAGATGACCATCTCATTCTTTTAGATTTTCTTGATGTATTTCTATATGGATTGCCAGGTATGCCCCCTTGCATAGAGATTGATTTTTAGATTAAATTAATTCCAAGGGATAAGCCTATATTGAAAGAACCATATCAAATGACCACACTTAAATTGCATGAACTCAATATGTATCTTGAAAAAAATTTAGAGAAAGGTTTAATTAATCATAATATGTCACTTAAGGGAAGAAATAGTCATCTTTGTGAAGAAGGATGGATATATTTGATTGTGCATATATTACAACCAATTAAGCAAGGTAAAAATTAATAATCATTATCCCTTGCATATAATTGATTATTTGTTTGATCATATGTATGGATACAAGTTATTATCTAAGATATAATTGAAATATGGATATCATTAGTTGTGTATTGTAGACCCTAGTATTCATAATACTATGTTTCAAAATGATATGGGCATTATGAATTTATAGTTATACCTATTGTGTTGACCAATGCCCCAGTAATGTTCACAAGTCTTCAAAACTTAAGGATTATGAGTTGAGATATCCCATGCATGGTCTAGAATTGGTAGCTATTATACATGATTGTCAAGGTGGCATCATTTATTTATTGGTTGTCACTTTTTACTAAATATAGACAACTTGAGTTTACAACATATATTCAATTAACCTAATCTTAATATGTGACAAAGGCGTCAGATTGAACTACTCTACAAGTATGATTATGAAATTTTGTATAATAAAGGAAATGAAAATGTGGTTAATGATAAATTGAGTGTAAGGTGCCATGAGTTGGTATTAATGAGTTTACAAACTAGCTTAAGAAGTTAGATTTTGGAGCAACGTATGAAGGATAACCTCTATAAGTAAGTGTGATAGCTATTGGATTTTTGTATGAATATAAAAGGAAATTTTGAAGGTTATTATCTTGACCAAAATAGCCTATTTTACCATAAAGGATACATATATGTTTCATCAGTAGGTGAGTTATGTGAGCTAATTTTTTTTGAATCTCATAGATATCCTTACCAAGAACACCATAGAGTTAAGAAGATGCATGCTGAGTTAAGATAATTATATCATTAGTATAGTTTGAGGTATGATATTGTTGATTTTTTATCTTGTTTCTTGGAATGTGATAGGTTTAAAGCTGAGCATCAACATCCAACAAGATTTTTATATCCTCATGAGATTTTTGAATGGAAATGGGATATTATTTCCATGGATTTATTTGTAGGTTTTCTGACTTCATCATATCATCATGATGTAATTATGGTAATTATGGATAAATTGACCAAATTAGTTCATATTTATCCCATAAATACTACATACAATGCCAATCAGTGGTAAGGGTCTTCTTGGATGACATTGTTAGATTGCATGGGATTCCCTATAAGATTATTTTAGATAGAGATCTAGTGTATACTTCACACTTCTAGACTTATTTACATAATTTATTTGGAATGCAACTTAGTTTTAGTATTTACTACCATCTAGAGAGTGATGGATAGACTAAAAGAGTCAAAGAGGTTCTTAAATACATGCTTCACATGTATGTTATGAAACAACAATCCCATTTGGATAACTATTTTCACCTTATTAAATTTGCTTACAATAATAGCTATCATAGTTCAATTAAGATGGTACCTTTCTTGTATAATCCCACTAAGTTGGGATAGACTTGAAAATAGAGTTATGATTGGCCTTTCCATTTTAGAATACATGGAGTGTCAAGTAGTTAAGATATAACAAAACCTTGAGATGACTAGGCATTAGAAAGACAAGTTTGTTGATGCAAATAAGATTGATCAATATTTTAATGTTGGTGATAAAGTATTCTTGAGGGTGAGACCCACTAAGAGTCCTATCCATTATGGAAAAGGTTTAAATATGGCACCTTGTTTTATAGATCCATTCAAGATCATGAAGATCATTGGCCTAGTAGTTTATAGATTGGCTTTACCACCCAACTTATCTCATGTTCATGATGTATTTCATGTATCAATTTTATATCAGTATGTAACTAACATTGATCATGTATTGGATTGGAGGACCTTGTAGGTCAAGACTAATGGATCTATGATTTTTGAACCCATCAAGATTATAACACATAAAACATTAGACTATCAAGGCAAAGACCTAGATTAGATCAAGGTCAAGTGGGAAAATTATGATGAATTAGTAGCTACATGGGAAGATGATACACCTTTGAGGGTTTGGTACCCTCACCTCTTTTAGTGACTTTCAAGAGGAAGTCTGCATAAGGGGCACATGATGTAAGACACCATTTTGCATAATGGTCATCTTTGACATTGATGACTATGAAATTATGGTTACTCTAACTTTGATTATGAATTTATGTTGTTGTCCATGACTAGTTGAGGTGTACGTAGATTTTATGAAGGCTTGTCATGCATTAGGAACCATGAGAAAGACCTATTATCAATAATGTTTTTATTACTTACTTATGAAAGTATAATGCTTACATTTACTTTATATGGTTTTACAATTATGAATTTGATTATGTCTATAGGATATATTTACTTATATAATGTTGGATCATTTCTCATAAACTTATATATACAAAATTTCATGTATATAAGGTTAAATGAATCTATCTATGTGAATAATTGTATTCCTTGGTATGGTTGGCTATGAATAATTGATTGAGTGCTCTGTCTGATTAAATTTAGTAGATTTAGCTATTAGGTTAGAGAAATTTGATTTATGTATTGAGTGTTTAGGAATGGGGAAGGGCCAATTAAGGAAAGGGACTACACCAAGTATGGATATATCACTAAATATCCTTACCTTAAACTTTATTAAAACCCATCTTAATTATCGATTATCTTTGATACCATCATCACCTCTTTCTGATTGAGCATGTTGTTTAGGATACTAACCTTTAATTTTGGTTGGTGAAACTTATTGTCTCCTTGCCTTAATATCTCATATCCAACATATATAATGTTGATTGGATGATTAGAAGATATTTCATTAATGACTTGAGTCTAATAATAAAGTGGAATAGGTGACTAAATTTAAGAAGTGATAATAGAAGCTTACAGAGCCACCCTATGCCTTAATTGAACATGTGAAATAATGTCCCTTAATGAAGCATGAGATGGAGAGTAGAGAGTGGTTGGCTAACTATGGAACATCTATATGTAGAAGTCAAGGTCTCCATTTTGGGGAATTTTGTAGAGAGGATGGGGGAGTAGGATAACTTTGGCATATTAGAGAAGAATATACTAAGGAAAGGAAGGAAAAGTCTAAGATAGAAGCAATTGGTTAAGAAGAGTTGAAACTTAGATAACTAGAGGATAACACCCAAGAGGTCTTGGAGATAGTATGTAGGATTATTATTAACTTGATTTATATATTATTTCCTTTGAATGAAAATGATTCTGGTTTTTTGTATGTCCTCTTGATTAAATGAGAATAAAACCACTTGGTTTATTTTTCCTATTTTATTGTCTTGCCATGGTTGTGCATTGGCTGACATGTAGTTCTTTGACTAGTTAAGTGCCTTGGAGATGTTATATTCCTCCTTGACTAACTTTAATGTTTTAGCTTATTGTTTAAGTGTGTAATGTTGTTGTGACATAACTTGGTGGTTATTTGTGATCAACATCTTCATGGTGGTAGAATGTCAATCCTTATATACTCGGTATGGTTGTAGAATGATTGACACTCCCATGAATTTCATGGTGTTAGATTGTTAATCCCTCTCATGTTGAGGCATGACAGTATATTATAACCCTCATATAACTATTGGATGAAAGCATTTGAGTGAGGTATCTTATTTCTATCTATTCAAATTGTAGGCCTTAATTTTGATGTGAAATCTTGCATGTTCATTTTATACAATTATAAATGCTTAGCTTCATTTGAATGTTTATTTGAATGATATTTTTAATTAGGAGTCTCCTTAGGTAAGAATTGGGAATAGGGCTATAGATTGGAGCATGGTCGTTCCCTCAAGTTAAAGTGCCCTTTCTTAGATATCCACCCTTGCCTTTGACAAGTGATGTAAACATGCTCAGAGATAGGAGTCTAAAGTTTGAGGGTATCTAGAAAAGTAGCTTGGTGATGACAAAAGGTTGGAAGGTGAACATTCCTTTAATTGGCCTATAATTTCTTAGAGTGAATGAGTACCATTATTGAAGAATGATTATTCTTATATTATTAAATTAGGCCTAAAATTGTGCCTCATGCTTAAATTTAATATGGATGATACCTCTTGTAGTGATAAATTTTAAATAACATCCAATCTTCTTGTAATATTCTTATGAAAGACAATATTTATATAATGACCTAGTTGTGGGTAAAGACTTATGCTATATTTCTATTCAACATTGGTGATAAACTAAGTTATAATTTAATGGTATATATTATGTATGTAGACCCTTGGGAAGGATTAATCTTGTAAGGAAATATTCCTTAGGCTATATGGCTCTTTATATAAAATGATAACATGTTTCATTGCCTTAATCTTTCTTAAGATAAGCTTATTGAAATGTGTATTATGTCTCTTCTATATTTAGTTATGGTATATATTAATGGAATGAGATTATCCAAGTATGAGTGGAACTCAAATAAATATATTTGAGATTGTTATTACAAATAACAATATAGCTTGAATATATAATTTAAATGTTGATGTTATTTTTTGATAAATGATATCTTGTGGAAGAGTACTTTTAATCTTAGTATTAAGTAATCTATATATTATGGACCTTCCCTATAAAAATACTTTATAATAAATAAATAAGGATTATGATATAACTTGGATTTAATTATAATAAGGCATGAAACCTTTAGGTGTGACTGATGTCTTAATTATAGAGACTTAATGAAAGAAGAGAGTCCCAAAGACCAAAAATTGAGTTCTATATTTCTACACCTTAATAAATCTATTATTTGATCCCTTAGTTTGAATAAAGTAAATGGATATATGTTTTAAATCTATAAGAATAATCTTATAAAGAATAGACTAGTCAGCTCATAGGTTTGAGTGGTTTCTTAAAAGATGATTGGCTAGATTAAGTTTGCCTGGATATTTTCTGCTAGTTTACGAAACTAATGATAATATTGGTTTAGTATCTAGTTAATTGATTATGTGAATCCAAATCCCTTAGGTGTAATTTTAGGCCTTTTGAGGAAGGTAGGTGTAGCTTTGGGTGTGTAAATGGTGGTGGGACATTAATGGCAACATTTTTCCTTGCTTATTTGCACTCATCTTAAATATATTATATTTTATCTAGGGTTTGTGACTTAGTCGATTTGTTTAAGACCAAATGTTTAAGCCATTTTCTAATTCATCTTGCTAATCAGATTTTACCATGCCATATTTCTAAATTTTATACATCTTTTTCCTTAGTTAAAGTTTATGTTGAGTATTTCTTATGTTTTGCCTTAGATGATAATTCTTTGGCCTTTATTTTATATTTGCCTTAGTCAATTTTTGGTTCATTCAAAAGGTTTGGCTAGGTGGTTCCATATGGAATCATCTTGAGATCATGAATTATTAGTTGAGTAGTTTAAAACCATAATACTCTTGGGGTCTTGAGGAGATACCAAATGGCATCATTCTAGAGCCCAAAATACTAAGAGGAATGAGATATTGAAGCTAACCCCCTATATCCTTTGAGGTCCATATAGCCTAAAGAGATTCCAAGTGGAAGCATCTTATATCTTGAAATCCCAAAGAGATTAATCCATTGGGGATAATTCCCTAATGCTTCAATTATCCCTAAGGATTGAGGAACTACCAAATGGCATTATATCAGATCTTGAAATCATGGGTGGTTGGTCAATTCATAATGGACTTGAGATCTTGTAATCATAACAAGTGGCACATACATGGTCTTTTAGTAAGTTAGAATTGAGAAGACTTGAAGTAGCCATGTGGTGCCTAACTACATCAACATTATCCTTGGTCAAAATTGATAATTATCTCAACATCATAATGTAGTAACCTCAGGGCATAGGTGAGTAAACAAATTATTTATTATTTGACCAAATAAATGGATCCTTTAGATCACTTATCTAGTGTCATGTGAATGTTACATTAAATCTAGAAGTTGGCTTGAATGATGTTTAGTGTATATCTACTCATGTTTATGGTCTAGTTTCACATGATATTGTATTATTCATATCTATTTTTGAAAAAAAATGGGAATGACATTTATCAAAGGAGGAAATTTACATGATTATCATAACCTCCTCATAAGGTGTTAAAAAATAATCAAGTACAATATCATATTTTTTCCCTCCACTAATGGAGGTTGATATGAAAAAGGTACACCTTAAGGGGTTTAATATCAATGCACATTTTGATTGGCATAGATGCTTAGGAAATTATAGTCAAAGATGCTAAGGTTCGAGACATAAGATATAAGATTTAATTGAGTACAATTCTATTGAGTTCAATGATGTTAGTGCACCTTTGTGTGATTTAGTTTCACAACCTAATGTAAATCTTAATATATCTTTAGATCTATTTAAAAGATGTGTAGCATAAGAAACCAAGGTTAATCCTAAGGTATATTTAAATTAAACTACACATCCTCCTCCAACTTCTTATACTTATAGGTCTAAAGAGGCTCATCTTATACACATACACTTAAAGATACAAAATTACAAAGACCTATAATCACATTTGATGACCATAAGGTTATCAATAATGATTATACCAATAAACCTTTTTTCAAAAATTATTTTATTGAATCATGTCATATACATGATGTTATGGTTTATAATAGTTTAACTAAAAACATATGCACTATGACATTATTTATAAGCCTTAGGTACACACGTTGAGACTTAACTGGTACCAAAACTATGGTGAAAATATTTGATAGAAAATGATAAAACCCTCTTCAGAGCATTTTTTAACATTTATGGTAAGACCCATAGCTATTGTTGCTTGGTTTATTTTTTCCTAATACTGGTGTATTGATATGATATTAGGATGTCCATGGATAAGTAAGATACATGTATTCCTATTGTTGGCACATAAATACTTAAAGTATGTCTATAATAACCATGTGGTTATAGTATTCGGTATTACATATGAGTAACCCATTAAAATAAAGACATTTACTTTACCACCTCCATAATAACCTATTGTACAACTTATACAGGTTCATCTTATAAAGGAAAATTAGAGAGGTAATTTATCTTCCTTGACGACTAGTTTTCCAATGACCATTACATCAAAAATCTATTTGATCTCAACAAATGTTACCCATTACACCATGTCTTAAGATATTTATACCAACATATTGTGTGTGTCTTCCATAGTGAACATCTTATTACATATTTTTTTGGCTTATACCATAATAAGGGCACTTGTTGGTGATCAACACCATAAAAAATAACTAATACTAGTTCCTATATGATCAAGGATCGATATGTGGATATAATGTTTATGTTTTAGTTCCTTATTGTCATGGTTGAATGATAGGTATGTGTAATAATTAATATGACTATTATTTCTTGTTGATTTATACATGATTAGTTGTATCTACTACCATGTAATCTTTGTTGTTTCTAGTGTGTTAAACCCTATTGGAAATTATATAGAAGTGCTTTTTGCTTTGTCATATTGAACTTATTTAGCTTTATTATGTTTACATCATAATCATGTAGTTGATTATGCTTATTAATTTTAAAATAATATATTATATTTAAGCTTAAAATAGGAAAAATTGAAACCAATTAAGAGACCAAGGGTCTAAGTCTCTTTAAGATTGGGATTGCTTTCTTAAATGGTTATATCAATAATGATTAGTGTCCTTAGTGATTAGATAATTAATTTTGAAATGATTATCTATGTATTATCATGCAGATTCTTATTTGAGGAATGTGTTTTGATTCATTTTAATATTTATATCCTATGGTGATTAAATATATTATGATTGTGTAACTGCGTAGGGTGTGACCTTATAGTTAATGTATTGATTCAACTTAATATTGGTTTAGACCTAAGTTAAGGTAAATTTTATAATTATATTATTTTTATTATAATCATGGTTGAGACATAAATATTGCATAACTAACCATGATGTTTTGTGGTTAATAGGAGTCCATCATTGATTGTAGGCCAAATGTGCCTCTTAAGTATTACATTGTTCCAAATTTACATGGCTTCCTATTGCTCTAACAATATGTGAATATATTACACCTAGGTAATATTTTTGCATAGGATTGTTTATCATTAATAAAAGTGTGAAGGGATTAGTCCATGATAATAAAATCTTATAGCTTATTACATGGTTTTTGAATCAAAATTCTTACTTGGTCAAAGGATCTATTTAACAAGTTTATTAGCCACCATTACACAATACATTATGGACATTTCATAAATAAAAAACTAAAATATTTTGGTGTTATCATTTGGATCCATACTAGCTAAAGTGGTAAATTAAGATTAAAAATATATTTTCCTTGGTTTTGGGAAAATATCATTAGGGTTTGAATTTGTGGAATTCTAAGGTAATGGTGACCTACTAAATTATCAGAGTTGTTGCCAGAATCTAGATAATGCGAGTGCAATGGAGATGTGATCACAGGAGTTGAAGCAAGTGCACACCACATAGATGCTAAAGCAATTTGAAAATAACACAAGAAGATAAATTACATAAGACAAAATAGAGAAAACCAAAATTTGATTAACATGAGATGGCCAAAGTGAGAAATACATATAGGAGAGTATGTAAGTAACTCCTCCACAAAAGGTGGACAAGGCACCCCAAGAATAGACTGCAACTCCTCCATGAAAGGTGGTGACAAGGTGATAAGAATAGAGAAGTAACTCCCATCAAGGGAGTTACTTATGACATTCTTATGACACCTATGACACATCTATGACACACACCTCCACACAAGCTAGCCTATCCCACAAATGTAGGAAAACTCCATGTATGCACAAGAAATACAATTTCCCTAATTAATAAATAGGGAAAAATAAAAACCTACACTAATACCCCCCCATAAGTATAGCTTAGGTGGGCAGTGTGGAAATATAAAATGGGTCCCGGTAACTAGGCCTGATGAGGTACCCATATACAAATACAATCTCCCATAAGATAGAGAAAAGGAGAAAACTCATAGGAAAAAAATTTCCCCCAAAAGAGAGACATAAAAGAAAGAAGAGGCTAGTGGGCCCCTCTTAAAGATGATGCTATTGTAGATGTGGATCACACCCCAAGATGAACTCATAGATGAATGAATTTTCTCTCAGTGAAAGGTTTGGTGAATATGTCTACAACCTACTCCAAAGATTGGCAAAATATCAAGTCAATGACCTGACTATGAATAAGCTCCTGAATGAAATGCATGTGAATCTCTATGTGCTTGGTCCATTGGTGCTGAACTAGATTCTTGCAAATATAAATGGTACTCTGGTTGTCACAATAAATGATGGTGGGCTACTTGATAGGAATGCCAAACTCAGAAAGAATCCCCTGAAGCCAAATAGCCTCAGTAGCTGCATTAACAACTCCCCTATACTCTACCTCTATGGATGATATAGAAATAACATTCTACTTCTTGCTAGACCAACTGATAAGACTAGAAACTAGAGAGAAACTGTAACCAGAAGTGGACTTGTGTGTCTGTGAATCACCAGCCTAGTCTAAATCTATATATCCAACCAAGTCAACCTCTATGCCAAATCTATAATGAATCCCATATCTATGTGAATCTTGTATGTAATGTAAGATCCTCTTAGCTACTTTCCAATGCAGCTCATGAGGTTCCTGCATGAATCTTGAGACAAGTCCCATTGTATATGATATGTCGGGCCTGGTGTGAGTCAAGTAGATGAGACTACCAACAAGTTGTCGTTATCGAGTGGCATCAACCAATGGTGAAGAACAATCAGCCTCAAGCTTGACTCCTAATAGAAAGGGAGTCAGAGATGGCTTGCAATCAGCCATGTGAAACTGAGCCAATAAGTCAAGAGCATACTTAGGCTATGTAAGAGAAATCCCTAAATTTGACTGTGAGATCTTGATGCCAAAGAAATAGTGCAACAAACCCAAGTTTTTCATGTCAAATCTATCCTGAAGAGATGCCTTCACTACTGTAATAGCCGATGAAGAACTCCCGGTGATCAAAAGGTCATCAACATATAGAACCAAAATCAGGAGCAAATCATCTTGCCACAAGAAGTAGACATTGAGATCAAAATGACACCTAGTGAAACCTGTTGTGAGAAGGAAGGAATCGATCTTGGCATACCAAGCCTAAGGGGCCTGTTTGAGGCCATAGATAGATTTCCTAAGTCTACATACTAAGGAAGAATCCTAAACAAATCTTGGTGGCTACTCCATGTAGATCTCCTCCTCTAGGTATCTATGAAGAAAGGCACTCTTCACATCCATCTGATGCACATCCCAACCATGTGCTATGGTAATATCCAAGGTGAGTCAGATAGAAGTCATATTTGTAATGGGTGCAAAGGTCTCTGAGTAGTCAATGCCTACAACCTATGAGAAACCCTTGGTGACCAATCATGCCTTGTACTTATCAACCAACCCATCTGCTGCAAACTTGGTCTGATATATCCACCTACATTGAACCATATTTCTTCCTTTAGAAAGTGAAGTCAAATCCCAAGTGTGATTTTTTATTAAGGAAGAATATTCTTCCTCCGTAGCACTATCCCACTCAGGTACCCTTGATGCCTCTCAAAAAGTCTATGGATCCAAAACTGAAGCAAAGAAGGCATGTGGATCTCTCTAAAAATCCCCCTTAGTACATTTGTCATTTGCAGGATCTCTTGCCCAAGTGCCAACACTCTCAAGTGTTTGTCTAGACCAAAGTGACCTGAAAGTGGGTGAGTCAAGTTCTAACTCCTCATCCTCTAACTAACTAGAGGTGGATGACTTTGCATCATTGTCCTCACTATCTGAACTCAAAGAAGAAGATGTCTCTGGCTCAAGAACCTATTATGGCTGATCTAAATCTGATGAGGAATCATCATGAAGAAGTAGATCTGATGAGGGAGAAGAAGTGTCAAGTGTTGAGTCTCTAGGACTCTCTTGAAAATGTACACTTCTCTCGATGAAAAACTCATGAGTGACTGGATCTTGAAGGTGATACCCCTTAATACCATCTTGATATCCTAAAAAGATGCAAGGCTTGGACTAATGTTCCATAGCTTTGCATTTCCTCTTCAGAATGCGGGCCATGGCTGGGGATTTGAAAAATCTAAGGTGCTCAACATCAGGTTTCCTTTTATGCCAAGCTTCAAAGGGTGTTATCCCTTTCAAAGCTTTGTGAGGAACCTTGTTTTGAATGTAGCAAGCATAATTGATGGCTTCGACCCAGTACTATGGTGCTAAGGATTTGGAGTGAATCATATAGCTACCCATCTCTTTCAAGAACCTATTTTTACATTTTGTAACCCCATTCTATGAAGGATTGTAAGTGACTGTGTGCTACAAATCAATCCCCTATGTGGTGCAAAACTACTCAAACCTGATGCTGACATACTCCCCTCCATTATTAGTTCGAAGAACCTTGATGGATTTCTCACTCTATTTCTCAACAAGAGCATTAAAGTATAGAAAATTTTCAAACACTTTAGACTTTTGTTTGAGAAAATATATCCAAGTGTACCTAGAGAAATCATCAATGAAAGTGAAGATGTACTTGGTCCTTATGAAAGATGGTTTGGGAAAGGGTACCGATACATCACTGTGGACTAACTCCAAAGGTTGTGAAGCCCTCCAAGCTTTGCCTTTATCAAAATTTGCTTTGGGATGCTTTCCAAGGGAGCATCCCTCGCAAAGTCCTTTTGAGAATTAGACATGAGGCAAGCCAATGACCATGTCATGTTTGCAAAGTTGCTCAAGGTAGTGGTAGTTAAGGTGGCCAAACCACTCATGCCATAATTTGCTAACTCCATCTAAATGAGTTAGCAATGCTATTGGAGAAGAATCTGATGTAAAATGTGAGAAGGTGTATAACCTGGCTTGGTGATCTACCCTACCCACTGCCATAGTAGTATCACTATGTAACCCCATGATAGCCACTGAATTTATTGAAAACTCAACTCTCATGCCCTAACCAATGTGAGTGATTTGGTACACTGATAGGAGATTGGTTGAAAGAGAAGAAATACTTAGAACATTATTGAATGTTCCTCCTTCCATTTCAACTGACCCTCTCCCTATAATATAAATTGATGTGTCATCACCCAAACTAATTAAAGTCATGCTATAAGGCTCTAAAGATAAAAACTCAACTAGTGAAGAGCCCATGTGGTGAGAAGCACCTAAGTCAATGACCCATGAAGATGTAGAAGCTGCTATAGCTATAAGGACCTTGCCCTTTTCTTTCTCCTTACCCTTGCCTTTTGCCTTGGTAGATCTTGGGTAGATGAATTCTGCTTGATGGACTCAGGAACACCTATGTTGTTCTTCTTTAGAAGATGAGTTAGGTGATCTATTTGTTTCTTCATGAATTTGTGCTCGTCATGCCCTATATTTTTATAATAGGCACACTTAACCTTCTCCTTCTTAGGTTTAGCATTGGAAGAGGAAGTCTCAGTGTTATTTTTGGCAGGATTGTTGTTTTCTTTCTTCTTCTCCTAGTCCTTGTTATTTTTCTTCTTCTCCTTTTTTGAAGTCTTATCCTTACCATTTCCAGCTATCAAAGCTTGGGGTTGAGTAGACTTCATTATGCCCATTTGAATTAGCTTATCTTGCTCCCTAGTCAAGTCGGCAATGAATGAATCTAAATAAGGCATTTTCCATGTAGCACCAAGGGCACTTTTTGTGGCATGGAAAGTGGAGACAAAGACTGAATAGCTTGGACCTAACTTTGTGAGAATAGAAAGGATGAGTTGATCATCTTTGTTCTCTATCCCAAATTCTTTAAATTTCAATCTAAGGGCCTTAAACTTAGTGAAGAAGTCCTGTAGGGTGTCAAAGTTGCTAGGACTTAGACTTATGAGTTCATTTTTGAGCTCATGACCTCTCATCTCATCAAGCTTCCCAAATAAGTTTTCTAAGGTGTCCCATATGTCATTAGGAGTCTAGGAAGATTCTAGATGGAAGATAAGTTCTGGAGACATAGACAAGCTCAGTAATCCATAGGCTTCATCACTATAATTGTACCACTTGACCTTTTCAACATTAGTGTTGGGTTTTACTTTAGTACCCATGGTGATCCTATACAACCCTTTACTTCTAAGAATGATTAACATTTTAACCTTCCATTCATGATAGTTTAAGGGTGTTAGGTGTTTAAGTTGAAAAGAGTCCATTTTTTAACTAAATTTAGGTGAAGTTGTGTTGATTGCAAGTTGTGAATTTATGGA
The DNA here is from genome assembly GCA_037957365.1 of Torreya grandis. Classification (NCBI taxonomy): domain Eukaryota; kingdom Viridiplantae; phylum Streptophyta; class Pinopsida; order Cupressales; family Taxaceae; genus Torreya; species Torreya grandis. The sequence continues at coordinate 49,661 of JARHVA010003401.1, read as the reverse complement.
GAAAGGAGAATGAAAGCAAGGATATGCAAGTTGTGAAAAGAAATCACACCCCCTTAAAATGTTGATCCCCCCCCAAATATGTAAGTACACACTAAAAAGATGTTGAGCTCAGTCGAGAATGCGTCTTAGAGCAATCAGTGCAAGACTTAAGCAAATAAGACGTTAGACTTAGCCGAAAATGCGTCCTGGGAGACCCAAATTTTAGGCACTTTATAAGATAGTGCATTTTTAACAAATATCAAGCCTACAATGTGAAAAATTGAATAAAAAACACTTTTTCAAAAAATGGCACCCAAATCCAAGCTATCCTTTGCAAGATATTAAAGGTTCAATTTTCCCATAAACTAATGTTTTTGCAAAAAAACACTAAAACATTAAGAAAATGCTTGTTATGAGAGAGAAAGTGGCCTTCCAACCACTCATTGGATTCAAAACAGAACGAGGAATCCAAAGGAGGTTTGTGTGAGGGGGAATTGGCCTCCCGCTAACCCAGGCCTCACCCTTCGTCTTCGACAGGCGAAGATACAAGTTTTAAATGAAAACCCCCAAATTACAAAACAATCTAAAAAACTAAATATTCAATCAAATTGATTGATTTTTGTTTTAAAAGTCAATTTTTAACTAAAAATAATGAAGAAAAGATAGAATTGATGGATGCCATGTGTCCAAGGGGTGCCACATGGGACACCAAGCAAGGAAGGGGCGCCAAAAAAAATAGTCCAGAATTTAACTATTAGAAAAGATAAAAGAATAATTGCAGACCTATGCTGGACACCATATGGTTTGCTTGGCACCTTTTTGGGCAAGAAAAGATGATGAAATCTACTAACTTCAATGCACAACAGGTCTAGGCAGAATAAGACAAGAAAAATGTGCCATATTCAGAAAAAGACAGACCTGTTTTAGATGCCATACAGCTGTGGCATGGTAGAACTAAAGGTGCCTTGCTACTGCTTGGCATGCTGGAAGGATAGAAGCTTGGCATAGAAAGTTGACTGCTATTAGAGAGTGTGTGGGTTTTTAGGCTAAGCGCATGGAGTGTAAAATATTGCTGAGTGCTGCGCCTGCCTCTGTTGTTGAGTGTTGCACCTCCCTCTGTTGCTAAGTGCTGTGCCTACCTCTGCTCCTTGCACACAACAATGGTGCCCAAGCTAACTGCTGAACTAACCCCTGAAGTGAAGATAGCCAAGACACCCAAAGGCTAAGGATTCCCAAGAAAATGATATATATATTTTTATTTTAGATCATATCTAGAAAATAAAAAAACAAAGAAAGCTCCACTCCTCTTGATTTCAAAATGAACTAAAAACATAACGAGACACATGATTACCATTCTTGTTCTGATACCATATCAGAGTTGTTTCTAGAATCTAAATAATGTGAGTGCAATGGAGATGTAATCACATGAGTTGAAGCAAGTGCACACCACATAGATGCTAAAGCAATTTTAAAATAACACAAGAAGATAAATTGCACAAGACAAAATAAAGAAAACCAAAATCTGATTAACATGAGATGGCCAAAGTGAGGAATACATATAGGAGAGTATGTAAGTAACTCCTCCAAAAAAGGTGGACAAGGTACCCCAAGAATAGACTGTAACTCCTCCATGAAAGGTGGTGGAAAGGTGCTAAGAATAGAGAAGTAACTCCCATCAAGGGAGTTACTTATGACATTCTTATGACACCTATGACACATCTATGACACACACCTCCACATAAGCTAGCCTATCCCACAAATGTAGGAAAACTCCATGTATGCACAAGAAATACAATTTCCCTAATTAATAAATAGGGAAAAATAAAAACCTACACTAATATAGATAAGGGAAAAGTGTAGTGAAGTAATGGTGGCTAGTGGAAAATGGGTGAATAAAGGAAATGACATAGATGAGTTGAGGCATTTGCTAGGTACAAACCATGGAAGAATGGATCTCGATTCTAACCATTCAATGGGAAGGCAAGGAATGTAAAAATTAAACAAACCTAGTCTATTTATAGGCACATTACTTATCTCATTTTGTTAAGATATTATACATTAAGCTTATGTAATAAACATGGATCTCATATATAGTTAAGTATAGGCTCTCATATGCATACCCAATTATGTGAATGAGAGGAAATTCCATATCTAAGGTTAGCTTAATTGTAATTAGGTTTCTCATATTGTATGGTCTCTAGTATAATTTTTTGTGTTTATTATGTTTATTGACTAATGTCTAGATAAGAATATATCCTGAATCCTAGAAAATAATACATAAATATGTTTGAATCTATTAAGAAACATTTATATTAAATAATACTATTATTATTTTGTTGCTCATGTTTAGAAACATTGATAAGTTTTAGGGGATTACACTATTCTCTCACATGCAATATTGTAATCTTGTGAAATACACCCCCTTTATAGCTAGAAACCTCTATGCTTTATTCATTTTTTTGGTTCCTTGTTGGCTATTGGAGGATTGTTAGAACTCACTAGATCAGGGTATATGCTGGTTAATTTAGTTGATTATAACAAATTAACTAGACTATTGGGTTGGTTATAATGTGTTTTCCTTAATGGGATATCAACCTAGATAATATGTTAATATTATAGTGGTTTTCTTTCATTTGTTTAAATCACCCTTGTACTTTTGAGAATCATTTTGGAGTCATACCTTATTTGATTGGCTATAAATTGTTTGACCAAATTCCTTAAAGACATTAATTTCTAATTATTTGTCAAAATCCCTAAAACATGTTTGTCTAGAATTTGTTTGACAAAATGCTTATAAGACATTGATTACTAATGGTTTTTAAAAATGCATCGAGGATGTTTGGATGGAAATTGTTTGACAAAATTCTTTAAATACATTGGGTGCTACAAGTTTATCAAAATTCATCAAATATGTTTGGCTAGAAATAATTTGACAAAATGCTTAAAAAACATTGATTGATAATGGTTTGTCAAAATACCTCAAGGATGTTTGTCTAGATTTTTTTTGACAAAATGCTTAAAAGACATTGATTGCTAATGGTTTGTTAAAATGCCTCAAGGATTTTTGTCTAGAAATTATTTAACAAAATGTTTAAAATACATTGATTTCTAATGGTTTGTCAAAATTCCTCAAGGATGTTTAGCTGGAAATTCTTTGAAAAAATTCTTTAAAATCATTTGTTTCTAAATATTTTTCAAAATGCCTCAAAGATGTTTGGCTATAAATTATTTGACAAAATACTTAAAAGATATTGATTTCTAATTGTTTGTCAAAATGCCTCAAGGATGTTTGGCTAGAATTGTTTGATTAAATGCTTTAAAGACATTGGTTGATACATGTTTATCAGAATGCCTCAAGGATATTTGGCTAGAATTGTTTGATAAAATTCTTTAAAGACATTGGTTGATACATGTTTATCATAATTCCTCAAAGATGTTTGGTTTAAAATTATTTGAAAAAATGCCTCAAATAATTTAGTTGGTAATTGTTGTCAAAATGCTTCAATAACATTGGGTTGACATATGGTTGTATAAATTTAGATAGATCTATATGCCAAATGGAATTATCTATTTAATATTGTTAAGTATGATTGTAGTAAAGTTGAGTGGCCATGTCTTCATGAATGTTGAGAAGAATATCTTAGTTAGTGTGTTATTTTCATGGCTGAAGCAAATAGTGAAACCATGTTTTTATGCATGAAATAATTAGTTATATTTTAATTTGATGATTTTTTAGTCATTTGAATACATTCACTTCCTATGAATTTTATTGGATGGAAGTGTACTATACAAGATCTAGTAAGTCATGCAATGATCTTGATGCACTTAGTTATGAGTGGTTTCCTCACTTATTATAGATTGGTCTTTGAAAGCTCAAATTATTGCTTATTTCTACAAATAATATTTGGAAAAAAAAATTCTAATTGAGGTAAGATTTAAGATTGTCTATTGCATAAAGTTATACTAAATATTGTGATCTATGAATTTGACTCAACAGAGGATGGTTAGTATGGTGTTAGTTCCAAGATGAAAACAAGATGAAATAAACACACTAATAGCATAACATCTCTAGGCATAGACACTAGGGAGAGCTTAGTTAACAAAAATAAATGATAAGCATAACTAAAAATCAAGGAATGAAAAAACAAGAATTACTTTCACCTTCCTTGGATGCTCCAAATGCCTTTGTAATGGTGGCTTACTCAGCTTGTGCTTTAAGAGGTCTTCTTCAATGGAGTGTGGCTACCTTCATCTCTGCTTGGCACATTTACCTTATGGCTTGGCTTAGAATTAATTTGGAATTATAACACTAGTTTTTTAAAGCTTTTGGAACCAATCCTGCATTATAACTTTGCACAAATTAAGCTTAGAAATGATGTTGTGAGGCCTCCTATTTATAGATTTTTATATTTGATCAAAATCAACTTGAACAATCCATCTCAAGATTGAGATGTGTGGTTGAGGATTAATTCAATTTTTGGAATTAAGTTTGTAATTATCCTCATCATGGAATTAGAATAAGGGGAAATTAAGAGGCATGGAGGGCTTTGATGAGGCATGAGAGACATGAATCTAGATATTTGTGGCATTTATGGCCTAGGGATGTCTTTCCAAGAAATGAGGTCACTTGATGATGTAGAATATTCATTTCCAAAATAGATTATTCAAAAATTTTCCATGGCATTATTTATTAGGCCTCAATTTGGGTTAATTAGCTCTTAAACATGATTAAGCACATTGTGCACAAATTACCCAAATTAATCAGAATGCCCTGTTATTAGTCCTAAATTTGATTAGATTAGAATTGGAAGGCATTTTCAGATGCATTGGAATTATATTCCCATTTAGGATGTTACCAATAATAAATAACCAAGGCATACATGTCATGCAGAAGATTTGATAGGAAAGAGCAATTTAGAGCACCCAAGTGCAAAATTAGCATTTTGACTTGAACTGATTTGATCAAAGTTAGTTGGCCCATAAATTACATTACCCTACTTAGTGATACCCTAGCCAAAATTGACACTTGAATATATCATTTTTTCATCATTTAACATGTTTTAGTGTTTTTATGCCAAATTGTGCATTTTAGATGGAAACTAGCCAAAATATTGATTGGAGGTTATCGGTGGCCAGTTTTAGGTGTCTATAGTTTACCCCTATTGGGAAGGCATTACAAGATATAATCATAGTCACATATTCTCAAAGAATGAAAAGGTCTTGCATGCCTACAACTATAATTATGATATACTAACTGTATGATGCCCCTTTGAGGGAATGGTTGGCACAAGTGGGTTAGTAAATGGTCCCTCGAAAAGAAAGAAGTGAAATGAGGGGGCCAAAGAAAGGAAAGATGATGGGGTGAAAACACAATGATGGTGAAAAAGTAGTCAAAATCATTGAGAATGCAAGTGAGATGGTGCACAATGGTTTGGCCAAAGGTGGTTATAAGCATTGTACCCTGATAGTGACAATGTGGTATGATAACACAATGATTTTCCTAAAGGTGGTTATAATCATTGAGAAGATGGAGCTGCCCCGGTTAGGATAGACAAACAAGATAATAACATGCCCCTGTATAGGTAGAAAAATTAAAGTGGTGAAAACATAATGATTTTCCCAAAGGTGGTTATAATCACTGAGAAATGCAAGTGAGACAGTGTGCAATGATTTTTCCATAGGCGGTTATAATCATTGGATCCTAATTATGGAAAACATGATAAAATTGGTCGAGGATGGTGATAAATTCAGACAAAGGGTAATGATGAATTGGAACAACCTAATAGTAGGGAGATACTCATATGAAATAATAAAGATTGAAATTCTTTTGTGGTCAATTACTCTATTTAGGATATGGTTAGGAGTGGAATCAGGATGTCAGTGCTAAAGAGATGCTACCATTATTGAATAGAATTCTTGAAGTTGAGGTTTGGTGTATCATGTGATGGTAGGATTTATGATAGAATACCATAAATAATTGGCCAAAATATGCATAAGGAATAACTCCCATAATCCAATACTCAATAGAAAACAATATACCAATGATAAAAACCATGATGACAATGTAAACATATGAATAGGGATGGATTCAAGTGTAAGTGTGGACAAGGAATCACACAATGAACACACATAAACTAAATCAAGGCAATAGTGCTGAAAGCAAACAAATAGGCAAACAAATAGATAAAATAAGCAAAAATAAATAAACAAATAATGCAATAAAAATTCTATGAACATTGCCCCTAGAAAATAAGCAACAACTTAACAAATAAACTAAATGGGGGAATAGAAGAAAAGGAAGGGGGTGACCGAGCTATATCCATATGCACTAGGCAAGTGGATGCTACCTACATAGTTCCATGGATGTAATATCCAATAAAAAACTTCAAGCCAAATGTAGTTCTCTCAGGGAATGGGAAGAATGTGATAACTAATGAAAACAAATAGAATGGATGTGATAGAAGAATAGAAATGGTCTTGCAAAATGACAAGTGTGTGAGAGAAAAGGCCAAAAAATATGGAGAAACTAAATGACAAGTGATTTGCTTGTAACTTAGTAAGGGTTCCCAGAATCCTTAAGTCAAAGAAGTGGTCAATGCTTTTGTTATTTTTTAATGATGTTACAAATGTTTTTGGAAGTGTTTTGGAGTGTTGCAACTTAATCAAGAATGATGAGACACTAAATGGTTCAAGCTCATAAAATGGTGAGAGCATGGCTTAGGTTGCTCATAAAATGGTGAGAGTTTGGCTTAGGTTACTCACAAAATGGTGAGAGCGTGGCTTAAGTTGCTTTCAAAATGATGAGAGCATGGGTAAAAGGGGTGACTGAGATGACCTCAACAAGTATTGAGCACTGCCTACATAGTCCCAGAGTAGGACCTTAATTCCCTATAGTTCCACCATTTTAGTGAAGGAATTTGACTAGTACAGTAGCCAATTCAAATAAAATAGGCAAAGTTGGTAAAAAGGCACAACATGGTATAGGAAGTGGTAAGTTGGTGTATAAAGGCTTAATATTAACCCTAGTTTTTCCATAGGCAGTTATAACTAAGACACAATGACATAGATCAATGGTACTAATTTTCCCAAAGGTGGTTATAATTAGTAGAAAGATTGGTGGTAAGAAAAGACTCACAAATGAAGAATGCAACTACCAAAACTTATGTCACACTATCCCAAGATACGCTCCCTATTTGAAATACTTGAACCAACTGGTGAACTAATCAAATACCTTGATGCTAAAATTGTGTAACGAATGACAAAAACTAAGGTCAAATGGGATAGGCTTTAGAATGCATTAGGTTGATAGGTCAAAAATGGAAAGTAAATATAAGAAAGAGGATGAATAAGGGTAGTATGTGTACAAAGAAGAATAGTGATAAAATGGTATAACTAAATTGATCCTTATAGGAAATACACCTTAGCATTCAAGCATAGTACCACTTGAGATGAATAATATTCATTAGCTCTAGAAGTTCATCACCATCTAGTGTGGTAAGCCTGTATGCTCCTGATCCATAATCTATAATGATGATGAAAGGCCCTATCTAGTTTGGTTTTAATTTCCCTTTATGTTTATTCTCAATTGTGGTAATATTTTGGTTTTCTTTAAGAATAAGATCACCAAGTTCAAATGTTCTATACTTCACACAATGATTATAGTGGCCTTTGAGTCAATTCTGATATGCTTGAAGATTGTTGAGCATGGCTATACATTTTTCATCAAGTATATCTAGCTCTTACAGGTGAGCTACTTGATAGTCATGATCATCTAGGACATGCTTAAAAGAGATGCATAGTGAAAGCAACTAGACCTTAATGGGAAGGATGGATTTAGTACCATAAACAAGTGAGTGTGGAGTGGTTCCTATGGGGGTATGATGATTGGTACAATATGTCCAAAGGGTAGGGAATATCTAGAGGTACCAATCATGACTGACATCATTCATAATCTTTTTGAGAATATTGACAATAGTTTTATTGGATGCCTCAGCCTGACCATTGCCTTGAGGGTAATATGCTATACAAAAGTGTTGTGTGATATTGTATTCAGTACATAATTGGTCTACATCTTTGTTCTTGAATGATCCTCCATTATTAGATATAATGTTAGAGGGAATACCATAGCAGTAGATGAGGTGGTTGAAGATGAATTTGGAAATTTACTTTCCAGTCATGTAAGTGAGGGGTATAGCTTCAACCCACTTAGTGAAATATTTAATGGTGATAAGGATATGTTTATGGACATCAGATGAAGTGGGGTTATTCTTCCCAATGAGGTCAAGTCCCCATGTAGAAAATGGACATGGTGTCAACATCAGTTTTAGAATTTTTGCTAGGGCATGAATCAAATTAGCATACCATTGACATTTGTCACATTTCTTTACATATGCAGTCGCATCTATGTCCATTATGGGCTAATAATAACTAGTACACAAGAGATTTTTAGATAAGACTACCCTATAAGAAAGGGCTCCACATAATCCTTCATGAACTTCTCTTAATGCTAATGTAGACTCTGCTGAAGTTAAACAATGAAGCATAGTTACATAAAAAATATGATGGTAGAGAGTAGATCCAAGTAAAATATAATAAGTGGAATGATGAATGAAGGATTTGGTTTGTTTTAAAGATAGGTTAGGTGGTAGAACTTTGTCATGAAGGTAGTTGTAAAGGTCTGAGTACCAGATAGAATTAGGAACAAAAATATCACAAATCATGGCAATGATTGAAGGTTCATGAGTTGGTGCTGACAAATTTTTTATGAGGAATTGATACTCTTTAACTTTATCTATTTATCAAATTAGAGAGATAATAATAGCCATGGCATCTACACTTTTATTACTATCCCTCGATATGCTCAAACTAAATGTTGCAATTTATTTTTTAAGAGTGTCAACCATGGCTTTATATGGAACTAACTTGTTATCTTTGGTTTGAAAATGATATGTGACCTGATTAGTGATTAACTAAGAATCACCATAAACTTGAAGATGAGATATATTCCAATGCACTGCTTGTCAAAGTCCTACAACAAGTGCTTCATACTCAGCCATGTTGTTTGTATAAGGAAAGCTAATTCTAAATGATTTAGGGATTAGATCCCCCTATGGTGTAATAAATAATAGGCCTACCCATGATCCATACATAGTGAATGAACCATCAAAATACAACTTCTAAGGATTCTCCTCAAGGGGTGTATCAATAATGGTCATGATGGATTTATCAAGAAATGAAAACTTGAGTGGTTGTGTGTCTATGAGGAGTGCTTCAGCAAGTTGATCTATGAGAACTTATCATTTGATTACTTTTTGATTGAAATACTCTATGTCAAACTCACTAAGAAGCATGATCCATTTAGCCATTCTACCTTGAAAATTTATTTTAGATAGTATATACTTGAGCAAATATAATTTTAAAATGACCATGGTTTTATTATTTAACATGTAATGATGCAATTTTTGAGCTGTGAAAACCATGACTAGACAAGATTTTTCAATAGGTGCATAGTTATGTTTATATGTAACCAAGGTATGGCTTAGGTAGTAAATAACATGGACCTTTCCATTGTCATCATGTTGAGCCAAGAGCACCCCCAGAGCATAATCAGTAGCTGATAGGTATAACAAGAATGGCTTTCTTGGCATAGGAGGTAATAAAATAGGTGGATTGATAAGATAATATTTGAGTTGTTGAAAAGCTATTTGGCAGTGATCATCCTAGTGAAATACAACTCCTTTCTTTAAAAGTTACATAAATGGATGGAACTTGTCTGTTAACTAAGAGATGAAACATCGAATGGATTGGATATTACCCTATAAACTATAGAGTTGCTTCAAATTGGTTGGTGGTGGCATCACGACTATAGCATGGACTTTAGCTAGATCAACTTCAATACCTCTATGAGACATGATGAAGCTAAGTAATTTTCCTGAATTTACACCAAACACACATTTATTTATATTTAGTTTGACTTTGTATCCTATAGTCTTTCAAATATCCTATGCAACATAGCTAGATGGTCAGCCCTGGTCTTGGATTTTGCTAATATGTCATTGATATAGTCTTCAATAATATCATGCATCATATCATAGAATATGAGTCATGGCTCTTGAATATGTATCTCCCACATTCTTAAGGCCAAATGGCATCACCTGATAGCAAAATGTTCCCCATGGAGTGGTGAATGCTATTTTATGCTAATCTTCTAGAACTATTCTGATCTGATTATATATTAAAAATCCATCCATGAGTGAAAGCATTTTATAACCTACCATGGAGTCGATGATCATGTCAATATTAGGTAATGGAAAATAATCTTTAGAATAAGCTTTTTTGATGTCTCAAAAATTAGTAAAAATTATAATTTCTTTAGGCTTTTTAGTAAAAGGTACTACATTAGAGATCCATTTTGAGTAGTCAATGGATCAGATACATCCTGCTTCTAAGAGTTTTTCCAACTCTTTCTTTACCAATATAGTAATGTGAGGATGCATCTTATGTAGCTTTTATTTTACCAATTTGGAATTAGGATTAACTATAAGGTGGTGTAGAACTAAGGTAGGGTCTAATCCTGGCATGTTAGAATAGGCCCATGCAAATATATCCACAAAATCTCTCAACATAGCTATAAAAATGTCATGTTCCTCCTCAATAAGGATGCACCCAATTTTATCCATTTTAGGTCTGATAGAGTCTCAATTTTTACCTCTGTTGTATCTTTAACTAGGAGGGCTGAACCATCTTCTAGGATAGTAGGCAGTGACTTGAACTATTAGACTATGTCAGGGTCCTTTGTTAGGACTTGTTCTTCAACTTCTCCTAGGCATGATGAATTTGAGTCTCTTAATGGGAGATTTGTCCATGTAACAAAAATAGTTGGAAATTATTAGAGAATTTGGTCAAATACTTGTTATTGTTCAAAATTGAACTTAGATCTGTAGGTAAGTTCATCATTAGCGGTCTCTTGGTCTAAATTCAAAGAATAATGAACACCTCCATCTAATGGTGCCTAAAACAAGTTTTCACCACTAGACTAGCCTTTATATTTACTTTTTCCCTGGTGAGAAAGTGCCTCAAAGAGGTTTTCACTTTGGGACCTCAATGTTTTACTTTTTTTTTGGTTAAGGGTGTTCACTCACTCTCCAAAATAGGCTACAAGATCCAATATGATTGAGAATCTTGATTTGTGGTCTCCCAATGGAACATTGTCTCTAAGGCTTAAGAAATCACATAATGCCACATCATTCTAGAACTCATCAATTGGTAGATTGTATTTTTGTTGGTCCTAATATATCAATTAGGTATTGGGTAAGGGTAAAAATGGCATTGTTATCAAACAGTTGGTTTAAACTAGGTTATCAAAGGTAAGGCTATGATCAGACTCTGCTTCACTATCAACATCATCATCACTAGTTGCTAGTGATGGAGTTTTACTAAAATATTTGGGGTCACCCTTAGGCAATTTAAATCCAAGTCTATAAGGTCTTTCATACTTAGTTATGGAAATCAACTCAATGGTACCTTGTTGATTTAGTTCAAGGCCTCTTCCTTCATAATTGTGATGTTCCATGATCTTCTTGGGAATATGATACTTTGCATTTTTATAAAAATAATCTTGGTCATTATTGTATAACCATGATTCATTCCCTTCAAGAGGGTTAGGTCCTAGGCTAGATGTTGGTACAAATGTGACAAGTCCCTTATCTTTGTTCTTTCATTTCCAATGCATATGTGGGATGACCTTAGGTTGCCTAATGGTTTTTGGATTCTGAGGAAGATCAAAAATATGAAATGTATCATGAGTCACATACTCTCCCATTCCATTATCTAAAATGGTGAAATGATTAGAAGCTTTAGGAGGTGGCATGTGGGAAAGGGAATCCAAAGTATTAGGATTTATGTAATTATCTAGTGAAGGATCAATAAATATATCTTCTCCTTTATCCTACTTAGAATTGGGATTCATATCTTACTAATAATCATAGCTTTGAAATTTGGCCTCAAGATGTTTGCAGTGTTCATACAGGTGTAAATCTCATAGAATATTCACCTCCATCCTTGCGTGGGAAAACTTGATACATTGGTGCAGTGTTTATGGGACTACATGAATCTCATGTAGCCAAGGCCTACCTAGAATCACATTGTATGATAACTAAAGATCCAACACATGGCAAAGTGTATCATGGGTCAAAGGTCCAATGATAACTAGCAAACTAATGGTGCCTTATGATTCTCTTTCTTGATTATCATAAGCTTTGATAGTTATTTTTTCTGGTTGGGGATATATCATTGTGTACCCTAGAAGCTTGATGAGCTTAAGAGACACTATATTGAGGTTAGATCCATTATCGATAAGGAAATGTTTCACTTTATGTAATCTGATGAAAAATTCTTATACAATAGGTTATTATGGAGTGGGCCAAGGGAAGACATATCATTTTGGTTGAATGTGACTTGTTGGGATAGAGTTAGGTGTCCAACCAAAGCTTGAAAGTTATCAAGGGATATGTCACTAGCAATAGTGGATTGGGTAAAAAACTCATTTAGGATGTTTTTTTAGATTATTGACATTCACAACAAATCCAAAATATAAATTTTTGCTAGTTTCTTTTGCAATTGGTCCACAATATCAAACTTCTTATCTTAGTCAATAGTGAATGGTTTATTCCAAGGTTGAACGGTTGGTCAGATGATAGGTAATGTGGTAGATGGTTGTGGGCCTGGGATAGTAATATTATACCTTCAAGTTGTGATTACACAATTGAGATTAGATACTATACCATTATTGCTAATTAATGCTAGGAATGGTATGGGACTAGACATGACAAGTCTTGGTTACCAGTGCACTTGTATGTGGTCACATGGAAAGGATGAGTTGTCACTATAAGATCCAAAAGGGGAAGTCCTAGTTTGATGGTTTTCTTGTATGCACTCCTAGGTCAAAGAAGGATTATGTATGTGATTTAGCTGATTATTGTTATTTAGCAATGGTCTAAGCTAATTAGTACTTGGTTTAGGATTAATGGAGATGGTATTAATGCTACCCCCTGCAATATGACCTATAAATCTATTGTAGTCATGTGCAACTTCATGGTAGGTTTGTTGGTTGTTACCTTTCTAACCTTGGTTTTGTATATAGTTTTGTCATTATGGATTCTACTATTAATTTTGTTGATTATATTAGTTCAGCCTTTTATTCTAAAACTATTGATTTTGCTACTGTATTGGCCATTATTGTTGTTGTTGATTGTTCTGCTACTATTGATTGTTATGTTAGGGAAAGGGGTATTGATAGATCTCAAGAGTTTGATTGGAAGTGAAAGCACCATTATCTAATTTTATCTCTCCATTATCTTAACATATTTTCAATTAAATGCTTGATTTAGACACATCTTCATAGATTATGCCTATGGACTTGATGATAATCACAAAATTCATTTTCACGGTACCAATCAGGGTAAGGAATGCCTTACAGATAATGATTTAGTATAGTCCAAATAATCAAATTAGTGATGGCAAATTTACAAAATATAGATTCAATAGGTTATCCTAGGTCACTAAAGACATGATGTGCAGGCACAGTTCTACTAAGAGGAGGGGTTTGCAATGGTAAAGGCTACTATATTTATTGTGTAGGTTTTGGTTGTTGTGCTTACAACATCAGTTGGAGAGGTTGCTATGTAGGATTAATTTGAAAATGTGGTATGAATGAGGTTTGCACAGTTTACACATGATGGGATTTGGTTACTCCATTTATCATAACATTCCTATTTTAGTTGAATTGCTTTAGTCTTTCTTGATTATTGGCCTGTGCCAGTTATGATGCTTACACTTGATTAGGATATTTCTATTGGCTATCTACCTAATTGGTATGATTAAGTTTGATGACTCCTTTATTGATGAGTACTCACTCAATCAATAAACCTTTATCAATGATCTCTTTGAACGTATGTGCACATTGTAGTTCCAGATGATAGGCTATCTCACTATGCAAATTTTTAGTAAACATAGCAAGTAATTATTTATCTAGTAAACTATGGGTAAAATGACTTGTAAGGGCTCTCCATCACTATAAATAACTTACAAAACTCTCCCTAGCTTATTGTTTTGCTTGTGTCAAGTCCACTAATGAAATATCATGCTCAAGATTATAGGAAAAGTGCTACCCAAATTTATCAAAAAGATCATCAAAGTCTGTTACTAAATTTTTTTGAGGGACCACTCATCAACAAATGTGACAACCAATCCCTCGAGGGGGCATCATCATAGGCTTCCCAAAAACCATTTGGAGCTTTATTCGTCAATCATCATCTTCTTTTTGGCATATATGCCATTTCTCATTATTTGATAATATATTAATTTGCTTATATCTTATAATGGCTTCTAAAATAGGGGTAAACTATAGACATCTAAAATTGGCCATTGAAAACCTCTAATGAGGCTTTTGGCTAGTTTCCACCTAAAATGCACAATTTGGCCTAAAAACACTAAAACATGTTAAATGATGTGAAACTAACATATTCAAGTGTCGATTTTGGCCAGGGTATCCCTAAATGGGGCAAAAAATTTATGGGCTAGCTAACTTTGATCAGTTCAGTTTGAGTTAAAATGCCAAATTTACACCTGCGTGCTTTTGACTGCTCTTTCCTATCAAATATTTTGCATAAGACATGTGCCTTTGTTATTTATTGTTGGAAACATCCTAAATGGGAATATAGTTCCAATGCATCTGATAGTGCCCTCCAAATCTAATCCAGTCAAATTTAAGACCAATAACAGGGCATTCTGATCAATGTGGGTAATTTGTGCACATTGTGCTTCATCATGCTTAAGAGCTAATTAACCCAAATTGAGGCCTAATCAATAATTCCATTAAAACTTTTTAAATAATTTGTTTTGGAAATGAATATTGAATATCTACATCATCAAGTGACCTCATTTCTTAGGAAAACATCTTTAGGCCATAAATGCCACAAATATCTAGATTCATGGCTCCCATGCCTCATCAAAGCCCTCCATGCCTCTTAATTTCCCCTTCTTCCAATGCCATGATGAGGATAATTACAAACTTAATTCCAAAAATTGAATTAATCCTCAACCACACATCTCAATCTTGAGATGGACGTTTAGGTTGATTATGATCAAATCTAAAAATCTATAAATAGGAGGCCTCACAATATCATTTCTAAGCTTAATTAGTGCAAAGTTATAATGCAGGATTGGTTCCAAAAAGCTTCAAGAAACTAATGTTATAATGCCAAATTAATTCCAAGCCAAGCCAAGCCAAGCCAAGCCATAAGCCAAAGGTGCCAAGGAGAGATGGAGGTTGTCAAGCTTCCATTGCCAAGGACTTCATGAGCACAAGCTAAGCAAGCCACCATAACAAGCATTTTAGAGCATCCAAGGAAGGTAAAAGAGTTTTATTTTGCATTTTAGTTGTGTGTTTCATTCATGATTGTTAACTAAGCTCTCCTTATTGTCTAGGACTATATATGTTATGCTATTAGTGTGTTTGTTTCACTTTGTTTTCATTTTGGAACTAACACAATACTAACCATCCTCTCTTGAGTCAAATTCCTAGATCACATAATGGCATGACTGGTGGGACTAGACGCATCCTACACATGAAGGAGATCCTTTTGCAACCTTAAATTTTTTTTGAGCTTTTAAAACTCTTACAATTTGGTTTTCTAACTTTATTTTTCCATTTTTAGTTTCCATGATTTTTACACAGTAATTGACATGGTAAAAATATTGACATCAGTTACTTGGCTTAACCGATGTTAGTATATAGAACCGATATCAGTTAGATCTCAGTTTCTCGTAATCGATGTCAATGGTATTGACTAACATTGGTCACTATGTTTTTTAATAAACATAGACTCAAGACCTTTTTTTCCAACATTATTGTTTCAAACTCAAAAGGGATTCAAAGCTAAAGGACATTCTAACAATTTTGCTACGGGACCAAGAGAGATATTTTCTCAAAACATGTTTAAATTCCTTTTGCATGCTTAAAATTTGATTAGGAACTTTGTTGTGGATATTTAACAAAGAATTTAGCTATTTTTGATGAATGTTTTTTAAAGTTTAAAACTAAGACCAAGGGGTTAAATGAACACCACCAAACATTTTATTTGGATTTAAAAATTAAACACACTTATCATTTATTGTTTGCAATAGTTGTTTAATCAAATATTGTTTGGAAAAAAGAGGGGTGTTGCATGTATTCTCTTCCATTTGTCCCCTATAGGGAACCCTTAGAATCAAAAGTGTCATTCCTATTACAAGTAGCCTAGTCCAAGGCTTAAAAAGAAAGTCATCTAAAACACTCCCCAAAAACTTGTCAAAGTTTGGGTGACCTTGAAAATGACCCTAAAGTATTTCTACTTTCATGATTTCTTTATTTTTATGCATATTTGGCTTGCGAGGGGGAATTCATTACCTCCTGTAAGTTCTTTAGGGAAGCTTTGACTTGGGGTTTCATCTCTCAGCATTGACTTTAATTAGATCCTTTGGATTTGCACATGGGATGTAGTGGCATTTTGGACATTGCACTACACTAAGTGAACAATAGGATGTAGTGGTTGCAAAAAGGACTAGACCTTTTTGCAATAGGCCAAGTGATATGGACCCAAAATTCATGTTTTTATTTTGAATTGTTTGGCATGAAAGTCATTGTGCAATTGATTCCCCTAGAATGATCGAAACCTTGATAGTTTAGTCAACCCCACATGTCATACCCTTGCTAGGATTTGGATCATTATACTTAGTGTATTTTGGTAATTTTTTCTTGATATGTTTTGAGACTAGAACTTGTTTGTTTGTTCATAAGCCATGTCAAAATAATGCATTTGAGTTGTGAAGGGTAGTGTTATGCTACCCAAATCATTTCAAACCATTTGTGCCTTTGAGTTTTTTAAAACATAACATTGACCACATCATTTGAGGTTGCTCAAATTATTTCAAGACTAGTTTACCTTACATCAAAAACCATTTTTTAAAACCATGTCATGTATAAGATTTAGGCTTTTATATTGTGCTGTCATGTTGCCTAATCTTGTCTAGATTGTTTGGTCAAAACCTAGTTTTCATCGTTAAGTTTTCAATTAGCCTTGTCAAGTTTGGATTCAAACATTGATTGATTTATGTTTAGGCCTTAATTCATGGGGATGATACACAAATATTTCTCTTTTGGGTTTCATAAATTCAGTTAATCTATTACCCAAATTTGAAAACTATTGATAGTTTATCTGTTTAGTACCTATCCTCATCATTGTTTGTGCCTTTATTTAAGAGAACAAAACCTTTCTCAAAGAGCCTTTTATCTTATGACTTATGCCAATTGATCATGCTTATGTTTGATTCTATGTGCTATGTCTATGTCAAAGCTGTTTCCAAAAATGTTAGATTAAATCAAATCACATCAACCTTTGTTTCAAGTCTAGATTTTGACGCTGTTTGACCAAAAGTCCTATCATGCCTATTTTTCTGAGCCTAGATTTTGACTTTGCATTTGGAAAAAAGACCTAGTAACTCAACTTTTCCCTTTCCTAGTTTAGACTTTGTTTGGAACACTTTGGCCTAGATCTTTGACATGCTAGTTTTTATTCAGATGCTTGACCATTGGTGCGTATGACATTTGACATTAGACATTTGATGTTAGGATATTTTATGCCAAGTCTTAGCACAAATAATTTTGGAGATACAGATCCACTTTAAAATCACATTGGAGATACAACTCCACCTTTTGACCAAGTTAGACCAAATTTCAACCGTTTATCCTTTGGACATAGTTTTTCAGAGTTTGTAAAACTATAAGTCTTTTTATTTTTAGAGATTTTATCATTTATGTAGATATGTCTCATTACATTTATGGTGGAGTCACTTATAATATGAATTATGATAGGATGGCCACACAAAATGACTTTGATGGCTTTTGTCAAGACCCCAATGATGCTAATATGTTTTATGGGACATATTTTTATCTACCTCATATTAATCATTCATGGGAACAAAGTCATGAAGAAACTTACGATCTAACTCAAAACCTTGATTAGTATGAAGAGGCTTGTGAAGAGGACTTTAAAGACCCAACTATAGATAATATTTTTTGGGATATGAATCCATACCCTCTTTGCAATAATTAGTACATGGAACATAGTCAAGAACCAATTTATGAGCCAACTCATGATTGGGATGATATGGTTTATGAGGAAGACTTAGATGATTTTTCTTGTGAAAGGATTCAAGTTTCACAACATCCTTTTATTATATGATCATCAGCTACCCCTAACCCTCCTTTGGATTATATGAGCCATCAAGATCCATAATATCCAAGGAATACCATTACCATTCCTAGACCTAGTCATTTGGCATGTGTGAGCAACCATGTTCCACAATGCCCAATAATTTCTATACCAAGACCTAATCCATTGGTTTGTGCAAGAAACTAAGCTCCACAACACCCCTTCATTATTCCAAGACCTAGTTATTTGGCTTGTGAGAGCAATCAAGCTCCACACCACCCTATCATTACCATCTCATGACTTTATCCTTTGGCTCATGGAAGAAATCATGCTCCCCAATGCCCTACCATTATCTAACCACAAGTCATTCCTCATCTAGTACCAATCCCAACCAAATTTTAACCCATCCAATCATTTGAAGACCAAGATGTGTTCAAAACTAGTATCTTCCAACTCATTGAAAACCAAGGCTAAAAAACCAACCAATCTAATATGTTTTTGTTGAACTAACCATTTGTGATAAGTCAACCTATGATAAATGGCCTATTGATCCTATACCAATTATCGAGGAGTCTCACATTGACAAGCCAATCTTTGTTGAGTCATTTTTTAATGATTATAATCACCTTTGGTCAAATCATTACCTTAACCATGTGCTTATTTTTCAAGAGCCTCCTATTGACAAGCTAGTCTCTGAGGAGTTATCTCTTGACCTTTTTCCAATCCTAGATGAGTCTCACTTTGAAAAACTAATCTTTATAGAACCTATCATGCCATCACAAGCTGTTACTTTTCCAAAATTTAACATTTAATGAAACATTATTGTAATAGACTACCCATCAAATGAAGAATTAGAATTAGAGTCAAGTTATATTTTTGAACCAACATAAGATTTAGCATCAGAATCAGAATTAGAATCAACATTAGTCTCAACATCGAATTCAAAATCCCTTGAGTTAAAATTAGATTCAAAAGAAGAATATGTTTAGGGATGTTACAATATTGGTTACACATGCCTCACATATCAATTTGAATACATTTGTGATCCTTATATAGTTTTTGAGGATGAGTACTTTAGCTTTGACACAAGTTATCCTAGTATCTTTTACAAGGATTGTGAAACCTCTCTCCATTCCATTACCATTCCATAGGCCATTAACATTAAACAAAATAGCCATATCATTGACATTCCATCTCCTACAAGTGTCGATTAGGATTGACAAAATCACACTTTGTTGAATTGCATCCATGGTGACATAGCAGTTGAAGAAGAGTAAGGAGGCCAAGATAATATTCATGTAGCAGAAGAACACTCTCCTAGTGAAATTTTTTTGGAAGTGCTAGAATAAAATCAAAGTCAAAAGTCAAAATTCCTTAGTGAAACCTTATCAAAGGTACTATGAGACAATCAAGACAAATTTATTGGTGAAAACCTCTTTGAGGCAAAAATAACTGAGCATAAAAGTTCTTTACTACTTGATGAAGATAAAATCAAAGATAAAATCAAAATAACTTCCTATTTATGGCCTAATCAGATGGTAGCTACTCTCAAGATCAAATAATAGAAAAATCTAATGGTCCTATTGAGAGAACAAGTCTTCAGCCCCACCACAACCAAAATTATGTCAAATCCAACATTAACAACATTACGTACGATTGAAAGTCTTGATCTTAATTCATTTCCCCACTATTATACATTCCATTATCATCTACCATTCCATTTCACAATCAAACTTACCATCCATTATATATCCCTATTTACCATCCATGGTTGCACTTTCCTTTGTAGAGGATATAAAGATACCTTGTCTTAATGTTTGAAAGAATCAAAATCAATGACCAATAAATATCACAAAACCATTCTTGGCAACCAAATCTATACACCATTTTTGATAGAGAATATATTTAGATGAGGTGTAGGATAGCAATTAACATGATCAAGTATTTTGTTTGTTTCAATTATTGATTAGGATGTGCATCTCCCCATCAGCAAGAATAATAGAATAAAAAACCACACCTAGGCCAAAAACATGTACCATACCATTTCATATGCCATTTCCATTGTTATATATGCTTATTTACCATTATTGTAGATCCTAGCCATTTACCCCTGCCACTTGGGGGAAACCCTAATACCATTTTATCCAATATATCTAGACCACCATTATCCTTAGTAATGCCATTCCATCTTATCATTCCATTCTTATCTAGAATAAATCCTATTTTTAGTCATCCTACCTAATACTATTTTGTCCTTGGTTCATTTAGTTCTTCCCACACCTTTTGTGAGATTTTTTTGATCAAGTTTAAATAATCAATCCAATTTATGTTTCAATGATAGTCTATGAAAGTAGTGTGACAGTTGATCTAGTAAGATATTTTTCAACCTATATCCATGTTTGTTTATGTGAACTTGATTATAACTGCCTATGGGCAAATTAGTGTCTCACTAGTCGTGCTACTAATTATAACTACCTATGGGAAAATTAGTATCATTGACCTATGCCATTGTATCCTAGTTATAATCACCTATGGGAAAAATAGGGGCAACACTTGTTTGTCATGCATTACCACATCACCATGCCATTACTATTTTCATTTGACTAGCCATTTGTCAGATTTGAGAACTTGTTGGGACCTAGTTAGTTTTTACCCCACCTTTTGTGTGGATGGAATTACTATGACTTGAGGTCATTTGGGATTATGTGGGTCATGTTCAATTCATGTTGAGGTCACCTCAATCCCCCTTTCCATACGCTCTCACCATTTTATGAGCAACCTAAGCCAAATGCTCTCATCATTTTGTGAGCAGGTATCTTAACATTCTCTAACAAGTTAAGATACCTCAAAATTCCAAAAACATTTATAACATCTCAAAAATCCAAAATTTTTTTATCATGTATAAGCCTAGTTAGTTATCCTTGATTCACCTTACTGGGGCATTATCATTGTTAGGATGCTTTCTTTTGCTTTTGTTTTCAGGCTTTCTATTTGTTTGTTAATTTCAGGTTGTTTGTTTGTTTTTATATTTGTTTGTTTTTTATTTACTTGCCTATTTTTTTATTTTTAGCACTATTGCCTTGACTCAGTCTATATGTGTTCATTGGGTGATTCATTGAAAGCATTATTATTGAGTCTATCCATATTCGTACGCCAACATTGTCATCATGGTTTTTATCATTGGTGCATTTTTTTCAAATGTTTATTGGATTGAGAGTTAGTCCTTACACATATTTTGGCCAAGTCTTCATGGTGTTCTATCATGAAGCCTACCATCACATGCTACAACAAAAATCAGCTTCACGAAGGTCTACAATCAATGGAGCCATAGAATTTTCTCCTTGGCACCTTGGAAATTCCTTCCATCCCACCCTTGATCAATATAACTCATTTAACCATTCTAGTTGTATCATTATTAATCAGGATGAGCATCTCCTCATTGATAGGTATAACTAAATCATTATATTGATCAATCTCATTCCACTATCCATCTCTTTCATCATT
The DNA here is from genome assembly GCA_037957365.1 of Torreya grandis. Taxonomy (NCBI): domain Eukaryota; kingdom Viridiplantae; phylum Streptophyta; class Pinopsida; order Cupressales; family Taxaceae; genus Torreya; species Torreya grandis. The sequence goes on along the minus strand of JARHVA010003401.1, from coordinate 27,927 downwards.
TTTGCCCACTCATATTTAATCTATATTCTAGGTTATATCCTTGAGTTATGCTTGCTAATCAGCCCTAATTGGGGAATAATCTTCTTTAGCTAATCTAGGTCCTCTTAATAATTATAAACACCTATGGGCAAATAATTATTTTAAATTTTATTCTTGATTATAACTGCCTTTGGGAAAATTAGCATCCTTTTTACATCAATATATGCAAGCATTTTCTCATTTGGATTAATCTCAACCATGGATTAATTCCACCTTTTTTATTGCTTCTTTTTGAGGGACTGTTAATCAACAAATGTGATGGCAAATCCCTCAAAGGGGCATCATCATAGGCTTATCAAAAACCATTTGGAGATTTTTTATTCAATCATCATCTTCTTTTTGTCATACAAGCCATTTCTCATTCTTTGAGAATATGTTACTATGCTTATATCTTGCAATGCATTCCTAAATAGGGGCAAACTATAGACACCTAAAACTAGCTGTTGATAAACTCCAATCAGGGTTTTGGCTAGTTTCCATCTAAAATGCACAATTTGGCCTAAAAAGACTAAAACATGTTAAATGATGTGAAACTGACATATTCAAGTTTTGATTTTGGCCAGGGTATCCCTAAATAGGGCAATACAATTTATGGGCTAGCTAACTTTGATCAGTTTAGTTCGAGTGATAATGCCAATTTTACACCTACATGCTCTGGAATTCTCTTTCCTATCAAATATTTTTCATAAGACTTATGCCTTTTTTATTTTTTGTTGGAAACATCCTAAATGGGAATATGGTTCCAATGCATCTGATAACACCTTCCAATTCCAATCCAATAAAATTTAAGACCAATAACAAAGTATTATGATCAATGTGGGTAATTTGTGCACAATGTGCTTAATAATGCTTAAGATCTAATTAGCCCAAATTGAGGCTTAATAAATAATTGCATGGAAAATTGTTGAATAAATTGTTTTGGAAATGAATATTGAATATTTTCATCATCAAGTGACCTCATTTCTTGGGAAGACATCCTTAGGCCATAAATGCCACAAATATCTAGATTCATGCCTCCCATGCCTCATCAAAGCCCTCCATGCCTCTTAATTTCCCCTTATTCCAATGCCATTATGAGGATAATTAGAAAATTAATTCCAAAAATTGAATTAATTCTCAACCACACATCTCAATCTTGAGAGGGATGGTTCAAGTTGATTCTGATAAAATCTAAAAATCTATAAATAGGAAGCCTCACAACATCATTTCTAAGCTTAATTAGTGCAAAGTTATAATGCAGGATTGGTTCCAAAAAGATTCAAGAAACTAGTGTTATAATGCAAAATTAATTCCAAGCCAAGCCAAGCCATAAGCCAAAGGTGGCAAGGAGAGATGGAGGTTGTCAAGCTTCCATTGCCAAGGACTTCATGAGCACAAGCTAAGCAAGCCACCACAACAAGCATTTTGGAGCATCCAAGGAAGGTAAAAGAGTTTTCTTTTGCATTTTAGTTGTGTGTTTCATTCATGATTATTAACTAAACTCTCCCTAGTGTCTAGGCCTAGAGATGTTATGCTATTAGTGTGTTTATTTCACTTTGTTTTCATTTTGGAACTAACACAATACTAACCATCCTCTCTTGAGTCAATTTCCTAAATCACAAATATTATATATTTAGTAAGGTTAGATATGTTGTATGGTGGATTTAGTAGATGTTATATATGTTAGCCATGGGATCACATGATTATCTCTCATTATTCCTTGACTGATCTAAATCATGGTATGTATTGGATGTAAAATATGGTTGTAGACACTTAGATATGCACAATTTTTCTATGTTGGAATAAAGGTATAAATTGAATGAATTAAATAGTTATATTTTTATGCATGTGAGAAGGAATATCTCATTATATTGTGTCATTTAGTTGGATGTATAAAAACTAGATTAGATGTACCTTATTGCATGATAGAATAAGTCTTATAGTTGTAACCATTGAATAAATATTTTGAGAAGTTCCTTGAATATTGGGACATGATACTTATTATGTAGTGATTTTTATGAAGTAGTATGTGATCTTGTATCTTATAAGTTTTTCCTAGACCTATAAAGTCACTCAGTGACTTTAGATATAAGTTAACTATGCAAATCGAGTTGAATTTAGTTGTTTTGGAGGCTTTTTTACTTGCACTAAAAGATTTGTAAACTAAGTTATGTTTGTACACTAGTGTGTTGAAACTATTGATACCTTTAAAATTAATTGGGTTAATAATTCAACACGAGCTAATTGATACTCTTGTAAGCAATGATATGAATATTGCTTATATAGGCCAACATATGGCTAGCAAAAATATTGTGTAAAGAAAGAAAGAAAACATCTTGAATCATATTAATCATAAAGGATTAAATAATTGGAAAAGGTTTGATATAATACCTATTTTACTTGTGGAAACTACTAGAACCTATTTTATTAATATAGAACTTAATTCATTAGTTGCTTACCTTGACGTGATCAAAAATTTACAACATTATGTTGAGTTGCATTTTTTCAATACTTTAGTGCATGTGTTGATTAATCTTAAAAGAGTCCCTATTGATTATGGTTAAACATGAAACTTTCCCTTGGATGATCTCAACGTGTTTATAATATAATACTACTCTATTGATTTTGTAATAAATTACTAACTAGTTAAGGCACTAAAGTTAAGATTAACATTATGTAATTTTTGGCTTGATTTGAAACACCTTTGGTATAATATTTTATGAAACATGTTTCATTATGGTAAAAACCATCAACTATGAAATAATGTAATCAACTTAGGGTGATTCTATTGGCATATTCTTATGTTATGGATGTTTATTTTATTGGATAGTTGGTTGTTCTGTTTCATATAGTAATTGAGAGTGCGGGAATTTGGTTTTGGGTAATCTATATAGTAACCTTTAAAATATATATTCATTTTTATAATTATAAATTCTATGTAATGATGTAGTGAAACTAGCTCATCCTAGTTATTTGTCTATGGATTAATTATTAATATGAAACCGTCCCTTATTGACATACAAGAAAAATAATAAATCGTATGTTGGTTTGGTGTATGAATTATATTATATTTGATTTATATTTATTTTAGTTGTTTTTCCATTAATTATTAATTGAATATATAAGCTCTATTGAAAGTTTATATTTGTTGGAAGTTGGGGAATGTTGGATGTTATTGTAACTTAGTAGAAGACTTGAATGTCACTTTTAAGTCTAAGCTAATATAAAGTAATGGAAATTAAATTTAATAAAACTTTTGTAGTTGGGAATTTTTAATATATTTATTTATTCAAGACAAAATAATTTTGGATCCTACTTAGACATTTCCATTATGACATATATCTTATCATGGAATATAATTTAAACATTAAATTATTTTCACAAATATTTTTTATAGTTAGATAGGACTAGCTTAGACAAGGACAAAGATGGTATTTTTCAACAAATAGATATCTCAAGTAAAAAAAGGGATAAATTAAATATTGATATGAGTTTAATAATAATTATGAATGACATATAAGGAACTATGATTGGTTAATACCCTTAGATGTTTGAAGTAAGTGGACTAAGTGAAACCCACATCCCTTGAACTAGTTAATAAGTAGGGGCATGTAAAAAAGAGCCTTAGTTATATGGTTATACTTAAATTTTATATATTATTATGAAATTAATTCACAACATAGTTTTTAAATAAATTCATGTTAAATACCTTCATGACCAATATATTGAGTGAATGATGTGCTTTAAGGATTCTACTATGCAGACTAATTTTGGAGCATAGATCATGGATTAGTAAGAATTTATGAATAAAATGGTAAATGATATAATTATAATGTTTAATATACTTAATTTTATCTATAATATAATTTTTTATACTTCATGGTTTAGTTAGGAATTTAAAGTAAGAAAAAAAATTATTGAGTTTTTCAATATCCGATTGAGGGATGTTACACATCAACACTTTCACATTATATAAAGTAAATTGAAAAGTTATAATGGATACTATAGTTATATAAAATTTACATGATCATGTTGAATAATACGATAATCTTGGATATTTCATAACACATAACTTTTTTATGATACATATAATGATACATATGTTACTCTTTGTAAAAAATCATGTGACATTTACACTGTTCGATGTAGGAACTATACATGAACATCCCATATATACGATCATAGTTTGGTTTGAATAAAATATGATTAAAAAAATATAAAATAACTATAAAATTAAAAAAAAATTCAAAAAATACAAAACTACGACTTATACATGGCATGTTTTGCTAGTACACATGATTGATTATTGTTATATACATGATGATTTACTTATCCATTTTATTTGAAAATTATTTTCATGGTAGACACAATGATACATATGATTCATGAACATAAATATGTGTGACATTATTTACATGAAGGAGTAGCCCTTATATATTAGAGGCATGCCTACACTAGGGGCATATTTATACACTTATTAAGTTGTATCTTTATACACCGATCCATGTATATTATTACACATGAATTGTTATTTATAATACATTATAGAGTGTTATTTCTTATGGATATTATGTTTTTATATATTAGATGATGATATTGGTTTATTATACATACTAGCATTGATTGCTCCTTGTATGCTTGATGTTGATGATTATGATTATGACATTGTATGATCATTTATATGTGATATATAACATGTTATATGATTTAAATTATTGTATTTTATCACATAATGTATAATTTGTGTTAGAAGATCCTCTAGTCCATGTCATTTATATATCATGTCTATGTTGGGTTAGATTCAATTAATATTTATGCAATATATTGAGTAATCATATGTTTTGTGATCATGATATTTTTTACATTTTCATAGTTAAAAAAAATATTTTTTTGAGTTTAGTGTTATGATTTATATCACACATACTTATATCGTGTCTAATTATATGATTATTATCATGCATCTATTGTGATGCTTATCATTGCTCGCCTAATTAATATACCTACAGGATATGATAATTACATGCCTATTGCACTAGATTGTATATTTCATACATGCTTAAATGACCAAATTTTTATTTAATCACACATATTATCATGTTTGTATACATATTTTACATTATTAAATTTTTTATGTAACACATGGTGTCCATAAATCTTTATTTAGAGATTGGTAATTCATAAGATTCATCTATCATATCAAAAAGGGGAATATACTGGGCTTATATTAGTGATTGAAGCCTTGAAAATTAGATAGTTCATACTCTCAATTAGATTGTTTGATTATGATGGCATAGATTTGATATATTAATGCATATTTGAGGCATATGTGTGGCATTCTACATGATTATGAAGAACATGTGGAACATTATATTACATTCTAAGACATATTATATGGTTAGATTTATCAGATTGATATGTTTAAGAATTTTTAATTAAATTTTATGAAATTATAATGCATATATGATGACATTATATATCACTTGAGGTAAAAATGAATCATCTTTGTGTCATACCTATTGTTCATGTAAATAATTATCTATTGTCTATATTTTGGATCGATGGATAATGATGTTACTATGTAAGAAATTTGGATCTATATTATATCTTAAATGGTTGATACCATATATATGAACCTATATTAAGGTTCCAAATTTATATATAAACTTGTCTTTGGGGATCTAAAAAATAATTGTGATGATATTCAAAGTAGTGTAGTTGAGGTTTCTATGACACTAAACTTCTAGCACATCTCCTTCTCCGATTGTGGTTGAAGCATTTATACTCTTAAAATCATGGTTCTAATGGGTTCATCTCCTTAGGGTATAATCACACCATAATATTCTATATAAGTGGTAGCTTGGTACACATAACCTCAAGTATATTTATTCCTTAAATTTTAGATTTCAAATAATTAAATGATCTAGATTTTTTCAAATTTTATATCAAGAATATATATATATATATATATATATATATATATATATATATATATATATATATATATATATATATATATATATATATATATATATATATATGATTAATTGTAGGTTTTTCATGGATAAAATGGGGAAATTTTGGAATATTTATCAACATCAAGTGAAATTAATCACATCTACCAAATTTATTCTTTTATGCTTTTATTGTACAATTTTCAATACTAGATTAAAATGGGGACATCTGTAGACATCTAAATTTGGTACTCTAAAATTTTAAAACATAAAATTTGGCATACATTGACATAGTTATATATTATGTATATATTTAAATCTTGTTCACACTTTCCTATATCCATCTACCCAGCTATTATCCTGGCTAACCCAATTTACCAAATAAAAAAAAATAGGATCAACATAGTCTATGAAAGAACCTTCCATAATCCTAAATAGGTTGTCTCCATATCTCAAATAATTAATTTTCACTCCAAAGATAATAATGTAAATAATAAAACAATTATAATTTTCCATAGGTATATACCTTTATCACTAGTGTTTGGGGACACTCAAAGACAATTTTCAAAATTGGGAAGTCTATGTTAGGTCAACCTAGACATATTTCATAGGTTATTCATAGAAGGAAATATCAAAGAGTAAAATATAAATAAATATCAATCTTAAGGTAATAATCACTTGTTTAATACCGTGATAAGTCCTAAATACATGAGAAATCAATGATCACTCTCCTGAGACAATATCACAAAGGTATGCATATCTGAATATCTCTCAAAATATTATTTATAGAGCTAAGTATGAATACAAATTCATGTGAAATTTGCATTGTTCCAAGCATTGAAATATAAATATTTCATTTCATTCTAGATTAATCATGATGATGCATACACTCACCTAGGTACTACATGCGAGTTGAGATATTTTTTTAGTATCAAAATGTAGGCAAAAATTATTCACTTATTAGGGTTTTTTTGGAGTTGTCCATTCCAACATATTAACCCATTTTTCAAGGGTAATATTTTGGTTGAAAGTGAAATTAGGGTTTAAGAAGAAGGATATCAAAAATAGGGGTCGACACATGGGACCAATATAATCACATACTTAGGATGCATCTACATTGATGAGTATAATAGTTTGAGGAATCACAAATCTAAATAGTTAAGAAATAAACTATTAATAGGGCCTAGTCAATACCAATTTCCACATGGATCTCAATTTTATTTATGTGCATCTTAGTTTTTCCTAGAATATGCATAAGGGGAAAAATAAGTGGATGAGGATAGGCTAAATATATATCATGATAATGACTATAAGTAGGAATAATAATTGATTTTATAAGAATCTATAAAAAATTACCATGAACCAAGCCACCCTAATCCTAGTGTAATCCTTTGGATGTGAACTCGGGGAGATTAATGCAATGATGATACCTACAAGATATTTTTTTAGTAACTAAAAAATATATATGTATATACTTTGTGAGTTTAATCTCATCCTAAGTGAGAGATAGGGATTTACCTTCTCTCCCTATATAATAAAATGCAACTACATGATTTTACTATAACGTCATTTTGATACAAGACCTTGGTAAAAAATGGAAGAGTGAAAAATTAAATAAATGTACAAATTCCTTGATACAATGTGAATACCTCTTGATAAGCCTTAATAAATTATAAATGAGATACTTTGATTATATGATATTAGAGGATATAAAATGATAATTATATAAATAAGGGTAAAATTATATGTATAATATATTAAAAAGCATACCTAAAAATAATTTGACCATAAAATATTATAAAATGTGAGAATATAGGCATAAAGGACCCATAAATTAAGGTGACATCTATCTAAGATAACTAGCATCTATTAAAAGGCCTTGAAACATTTGTTTGGAAATTTTAGGAGTAGTTGGGTTCAAACAAAGGAAAATGAATAGTCGATCTATAAGGTTTCAAACATTCTATATTGAATGTATATATTATCATTTTCTAAAAGTGAAGAAAAATTTAAGCTATGATGAATATACAAGTCAAGAGATGACAATATGAGGTCCAACATAAGGAGAAAGTGTAAAAAAAATAAACAAATGGTTCCACATGGACCATGTGTGATAAAACATGAAACACAATTAATTTTATAGGATATTTTCTCAAAATCAAGAATCTATAGGTGTGTGTGTGTGTGTGTGTGTGTGTGTGTGTGTGTGTGTGTGTGTGTGTGTGTGTGTGTGTGTGTGTGTGTGTGTGTGTGTGTGTGTGTGTGTGTGTGTGTGTGTGTGTGTGTGTGTGTGTGTGTGTGTGTGTGTGTGTGTGTGTGTGTGTGTGTGTGTGTGTGTGTGTGTGTGTGTGTGTGTGTGTGTGTGTGTGTGTGTGTGTGTGTGTGTGTGCGCGTGCGTGCGTGCGTGTGTGTGTGTGTGTGTCTGTGTGTGTGTGTGCATGCGCGTGCATGTGTGTGCATGCATGTTTGAAAATTTAATCTCTATATTCATACCTAAAACATGAACCATAAATGTTTCTTATGGTGTAGATTTTTTGGGAGGATGATGTACTGATTGCTAAAATGGAAAATGGGCATTATTGATATATTTTTTTATTTCAAAAATAATATAGAAACAATAATTTTAATAAGAAATAAAAGTGGCATAATTAATATTATATAATAGGATTCATTTTAAGGAATTATTAATGGACATAGTGGAGATAATAAAAGGAGAAAGGGTGTGATATAGTGAGCATAAAATTATGTTAACCATATCTTTCTTGGTTGGGAAAAGTGCTTTCTTGTCCCTCTAACTCCTTAAATATTATTAAGACAAATACACCATTAAACCATTTTTTTAGGGGTAGCTTTATTTTTTATGGAACATTTGGAATATTATATACATGCTCTGATTAATCCACAACACTACCATTAGGAATGCCATCAGGAATATTTATAATCTTGTCTCTTTAAAGAATGTTCATTATTGACTTCTCTCACTTATAAAAATCTAATTTGAGTATAACATGCTTAGAAGGATACTTGGTTTTATTGATATCAAAATGTGATTGATGGTGGATGGAATTATAATTATGGGTAATTATTCCCATACTATGACTACCATGCTAAAGGTGAATACTTAAGAAGGATATATTTTGGATTGTTGTATGCTTGTTGTGGATGACATTGTGTAGAAGTATCAAGTAGCTTAACCATGAAGATCACCTCATTTCATAAATTGAGGTTCTCATGTGGATGCATTTGACTACAAGTATTATCTTGGGTGTATGTATAACTTAGTTATATTAGTTCATAATTTAGGTTACACGTAACTCTTCATTCCATAATATTTTTATGTTATGTAACTTTGAGATAGTGTATGATTTTTGTGTGTGGTGGTTTTATGTATCATTATATTTACCTAAACATGTTTGACACCTATCATAAGTATATATTCTCCCTAGTTTGAATTTAAGGTTAAATATGGTTAGGCACTTTAGTATGGGTGTTTTTTAATCTTTGAACCTATTCAATCCCATCTAGGTGCCACTTTGTTATTTTTATCTCCATTTAACCATTTTGAGACCAATTCAATGTTATAAAAATATTAGTCCAATGATTGAAGACTTGATAATTCAACATGTATAGAATTTATCTTGATAAAAGACTATAGTGGATGGTGTAAAGGATTTTATACTTATAATAACAAAAAAAATTGGAATGATTGGGTTAGTTTTTTTATCTTGTAAATGTTATTAAGCATTTTATATCATATGTATGTTTATATTGGGAAATTTTAAAAAATATTCTATGAATTCCTTTAGCTATTTTTGATTGTGACAGGTGATTTGTATTTGTATTCAATGTGTATGCACTTAGAAATACATCATGTCTATAAATCAATCCTAGCTCAGAGAAAATAGAACATACCTACACTTCTGATTGGGGATACACTTGTTAAGTAGGAACATGACCAATATGAGGATCTGATGGACTTGATTAGGGGATCACTTGTCATAACATATCATGATAGGAAGGGTTTCAAAGCATACAATTTAAAAAAATTACATAATAACCCTAATAGAGTCCTAAGGTTTAAAACATTCACTTATTCTAATAACAATAAAGTAAATCTAATATAGTGCACACTAAAGCTTATGACATAAAGTGGGGGTTATAAATAATAAAAAAACTTAACTAAACATGTATTAGAAGACATATACTCACATCAATGTATACATAATCCTAATACATGGGAGAAGAATAAAAACACATTATCTATCTACTCTTATAAAGGAGAAATAAAGTTAGGAATGCTTACCTTTGAAGATGAACCCACCGAGCCTCAATATCTCCCTTGGCCAAGGTGATTTGTAAGAGATTGTTGTGGTATGTAAGGATAATGAAGATAAATTATCTCTAAGCTACACAACCTATCTAAGCATCCAAAATACTTCTCCATAAGACAAGATCCATATCTCTAAAGAAAGTATGGAATCCTAAGCTTTATTCCTCAACTAGAATGGTCAATAAGTAGATGTTTGTTTGCATTTCTTCCCTCTTAATTCTTCTCCTATGAAATGGTGGGAAATTAATTTATGTATATAGGTGGATTTTTACCTAAATCCTCTTGAAAACGTCTGTTGTATCAGGTCGATCCAATCAACCTAGTGTGTTTTCAAGGACAACACACTAGGTCTAAGCTAGGTCAATCAAAAGGCTAACAAGATAAGAAAGTGAAAAATACCCCAAAACCATACTGGGTTAACCCAATCAACCTAGTATAACTGACTGATCAAAAGGGAGTTAAGGCAAGAAAAAGAGGTATGAAAAGAGGAAAATACTAGAATAGGTAGGATTGAGGAGAATAATCTTAAGGTAAATGATTTTAGGAGACAAGTCTGTAGATGACAAGTGGAAAAAGGGACAACAATATTTAAAAGCACTGATGATCTCCCCACCACTTTCTTGATGTACCCCTTAAGGCATGCACTCAAATAAATTGAGATTCGATAAGTTCCTACAAGATACAAAATGTAAGTAATCAATAAAAGTTTGAAAATGTTATGTGTATACATATTCCCCATTTGAAGCTCATCATGTGTCACTTAAGTGTAACATGGGATAGTGCTTTAGGATAAAACATGATAACACATAATGCTAATGCTAAGTAAAGTGTAGTAAGTAGTAAATAAGATAAATAAAAGGAATAAATTGAGAAACACATACCTTTAAATTACCCTAGTGTTATAGATAAAGAATTAGACTGTAAGAGAAAGTGAATGTGTCTAATGTGAAGAACACTAGGTGAACATGTAGAAGTTAGTGCAAAAAATAGCCAAAAATTGAAAATTTTGAAATATAGGCATATGATAGTTACAAATTATAAAGAACATAATTGGTAATTTAGGATAGATAAAGCAAGGTTTTTAGAATATTGAAGGCAAATAAATGATAAAATAATGGCAAATAAATGAAAAACAATTGGAAAATGGATGAAAAATGATGGTAAATAAATGGTAAATGATAAGAGATAAATGACAAATGATATTGGAAAGCATGTAAAGCATAAATGGCAAAAAGGAATGTCAATGCAAGAAAAATATAACAAAGATATGTAAGAAAGTGAAAAGTAAGTTGATATAAGATAGGCAAAAAGGAAAACATGAAATAAATAAAATGAAATGTAATTGAAGATGGAAGACAAACATGAAGAAGGCATATATGTAATAATGAAAAAAGGGTGTGTTGATAATGAAAATTATTCCATCAATGAATCAACCCTTTCACCTATCATGAAGGTGAAGTTGGAATAGTATTAGTCTAATCGTAGGTGTTTTAAAGGCTCATTTAAGATCTTAAAGATGTGAGGGGATTTTTATTATAAATTTTTGAAAATAATCAATAAGCTATTTAACTTATTCCATTATCACAATCAAAAATATGTTATAGAAATAAGAATAATTTAAAATGGAAATTTTTAATCTACTCTATCCGTTATAGAAAACCTATTAATTAGACAATCTCTTGAATAATAGAAATCTGATTCTAAAATATATATGAATTGAAATGAAATCTTAACTTCATTACTTTGAAATGGTTTATAGATCAACATAATAGAGAAATAGAACACAAGAAAGAAAAACTATAAGCAAAACCCAACAACTAAAAGGAAGGAATGAATCTAAAGATAAAAGAAATAAAACTAAAACAAAAAAGAAACTAATCCTAAAAATGAAGGAAACTAATAAATAAAAACTAAGAAAAGGGAAAGTCTAATAAAAAAATGAAACTAAAACAAAAATAAACTAAGATTTAAAGCCTTTTAAAATCTAAACTATTCTAATGACAAATAATTAAGATAATACTAAAAATTAAGAAAAATAAAATAGTTAACTAAAGGAAAGACCTAAAATTAAGACAAAACAAAGAAAATTAAAAGAATAACAGTCTACTTGAACAATTAAAACAAAACTAAAGATAATTAAAAACTAATTTTAACTAAAAGTGAAAGTAAATTATAAACTTGACTAGGAAAAAGATAGATAACAATCAAATAACAATGTAAAAACTAGGACAGATCTAAATTAAAGAATCTATCTAAACAAATTTTACTAGTCTATAAAGTAACCAAAGTTCTTAAGAAAACAAATTAAACTATTTAGAACAAGAAAATAAAATAAAAATGTATCTAATAAGAGAAAATATCTAGACGAAAATTTAAAGTCTATTATATTAGAAATAGAGTTAACTGTTTACAAAAGAGTTACGAGTCTCAAAATGAGAGTTGTCTTTGAATAAAGAATAGATTTTAGTGATAAATCAAACAATCCTTCATTACAAAACTTGAAAGGACAACTCAAAAATTGAATAGATCAATGACGTTTCACAAAAAGGTGAAATGATCATCATTTTTAGGTTGAGTATTTGAATTCTATGCATCAGACTGTAAATAATAGTTCATAAAAAGATATTAGACTTATAAAACTTTAGATAATTAGTAATATATGACAATTATAACTAGATATACCTATGTTGTATAAGTGACTACTCAACCATCATATAAAATACCATTAAGTCTATCTACAAAAGCTGTACTATCTCAGAGAAATTACATAGAAAGAAGAGATAAGTGATCGACTTCAAAAAATACTTAAGTATTCAATACCTGTTTTGCTTCTATCTTCAAAATAATGCTTGATCTCATTTTATATCCTCGACTTCTATTAGGAAATAAGTTATAACTAAATTTAGTTAGTTATTGGTTAATGTTAACTAATTAACTTTTAACAAAGTCAATTAATTAACTAAATAGTAAGGATAAATTATTTAAGACTTTAAAGTCTTAATTTGATCAAGATATTTAAGAAAATAGATCAGGTACTAACCTTAACAAGTGGGGACCCATATTAATTAATAATAGAGTAGGATACATAATAATCATAAAATAATAAATTAAAAATTGATAAATTCCACTTATGGTTAAACCATAATGCATTAAAAATAAACTTTAGCATATATAACTATACCAAAATTACTATTTATACCAAATCTTTCAAAATTTATCAAATTGGAAGTATCATACTAAAATGTCAAATTATATGAAAAAGTTTAATACTAAATAGAAACTATCCTTTGGATGACCAGTAATCATCTGAGTCAGATAATAATTTAATTATTAGTTTGTCTTACTGATTAAGATAAACATTATATTCTATTTTAGTAGTAAGGAAAGGCAATAATTTGGTCCCTATGTCAGATGTGTCATCATCAACTTCCAACTTAACCCTCTTAATCTTCTTGAGTTCACTAGATGCTTCAGGTTCAGTTATTTTCATGGCAGAATTCTTTTTAGAAACATGCTTCATAACATCTATGGTTTTCCTTCTGTTAATATATCTTTGGCCTTCCAAATTAAACCTCTCAGGCCTAAAAATAGGATCACTATGTGTTCTTGATAGGCTTAACTTTCTACATTTTCCACCAAGGTTTGTACTACATGGAGCATGTGTGTGTGAAAGAGTGACCACTTTCCTAAGGTCCTTGACATGGGTTGTTTCTATTTCAAGTTGATTATTGGGCTGATCATTAGGCAACTGATTAGTTGGAAGTGGTTCATCAACTCATTCTCCTCTAAAAATAGGGGTTATAGTTGCAAGTAAGGATCATGCTTAGGATGATGCTCAAGGAAATGAGAAGAACTACTTTGGGATTAAGAAAAGGCTCTAGACCTTTGACCTAAAAAACCCTATGACCTCTATAGCCTTTATAACCACCAAATATTCTTTGAATAGGAAAAGTATTCAAAAAATTCCAAAAATTAAGGTCAGATGCATCAAAGTGAACATACATTATTGTACCCCTAGGAAATCTAGGCCCAAAACATCCAACACAGAACCAACCCTATTATAACCACTATTATGACTTGACTGATTACCACCTCTATTATAATTCTATCCCCATCCTCCATCATTATTATTTTAAGTGGCTAATCCCACCTAGACATATTGAGAAAAGTAAAATTTGAGAATAATATCAATCATTTAGAACCTTGAGAGCATGATTTCATTTGCAACATGAATCCAAAAATAAACTATATCACTATACTCATTTGAATCATGACAATATTTTTTCATGATTCAAACATAATAAAATTTAATTTCAATTTCAAATATTTCAACCATTTGATCACCAAGCATACTTATCCACAAATAATTGTCATAGAATTTGCAAACTGATCACATACCAAATTGATATAAATTGTCCAATATGGAGGAATATGTTTTATACTCTTAACCACTCTTTGTTTCTACATATTCTAAAGGAATATGGAGGAAACCTTAGATAATTCATAAAACATATTCTACATATTTTAAGAAAAATATATATTTTTCCATTTTCAACTTATCATAACCCATTTACCATTTCACAATGTACTAAAATTATCAAATATATTTTAAAACATTCTCATCTCGAAGCACCATAGAATGATAAACTTAGACTCACCAAAACCTATGAATTAATTCATGATAATCATCTGCATGGACCTAAAAACTATTATAAATTATGCAAACTGATAACACCTTAAACTAAACCATAATCATATATACTTTGAAAAAAAACTACATATCAATATATTCCTGTTTCATCTCAAAAAACCAAGTTTACCACCATTTTGGAACAAACCTTCACAAATTCAATCATATGATAATCTGATAACAAAACCTCAAATATGAAAATAAATGATGAAACAATGAGCCATTCCAAACCACTGTAACTATATCTCATATTAAGATCATAAACTACCATTCAACTCAAAACCTAGGACATAATAGCTATAAACTAAGAAAGATTTTCACATAAAATCTAGATATGAAACTTAATCCAAATTTTGAGCATGATAACTCCATCTTTTAAAATAAGTCTGGTGCAAAAAATCTTAAACCCTCAAAACATATCTAAAATTTCCCTTGAAGACTAAAATAAAAAATGAGTACATGTTAAATTTTTAGATTCATGTACATGCAGGGACTATCCCAACTTAAAACTAAAAGTAATCACTTCCATAAAATGAATGCAAGATACCCATGACAAGAATGATAAATTTCAAAAAAAATTATTTGAGTTTGAAGATAACCATTCCATGTAATTTTTTAGACTATCTAGAGATTTCCCATTCATGAAAACTTATCACTTTGTAGAGAAAAAATCTACCACATATTCGCATACAAGCATTTTTTCAAATTCTTTCAAACTTCTAAAACTCCCACAAAGAAATCTAGATTCCAGACCAAATAAAGATTTTCTTTGCTTTCATGAAACTCTATATTTTCATAGGAAAATGAAACACATATACTTGGCTTCAAAACCAAATCTATTCTTCACAATTTGCACTTGGCTTCCCTCTGCAACTCAAATTGCATTGCACAAAAATTTCACTTCTACTTAAAGCTTACAAAATAGACACAATGAATGAAGAAAACAAAGCTTTTATTTACCACCCTTTGAGCCATAACCATTTGAGTGACATGATCCTTTTCCATTGGTTCATAATTACCAATTGTGTACTTAGTGATCCCTCTAAATATTTTGATGACTTACCAATCTTAGCAACATGATAATCTTCTTCCCAAATCCTTTGACAAATTCTGTGACTTGAGGTGATTAGTTAGTAATCACTACCAACATGCCACCAAATCCACCATAATCTCAAAACATCAAGACACGCTTCCAAAGATTAATGCCTATGCCAAATCAACCAAGTTTTGATGGATCTAAGTCCATTTGATGCCAACTCAGCAACCGACCACATTACGTTAGAACCTTAGGATTTATTCATTTACCAAGATCACCAATTAACTTAAGTCACCCAAAACAAACCCTTCAAAACTATACATGTTCCTTATATCAAGCACAAGTCACAACTAAACAAATTTGATCCTTAATACTATGTATTAATCATCATTACCCTAGGAAATAAAGAATATAATAAGCATAAGTCGCCTTTAACATGCTTCAAGAAATCTTAATCAAATGAAGGTAATAAAAATGATTCTAAAAATGATTATCATGTTTTCCAAAGGATTTCATCTCACTAACTTCTCATCAACTAAAAAAATTGTAGACATAAGTGAAAGGATGATACTCATGCATTAATATTGTGATCATCAACTTTGATTATTCTTTGAATCTTAAACAACTAACTTGGAATGCCAGTGAAATAACTATGCATTTGGGAAATCAAGTAAGAAATATAACTTATAAGCTATATGAAGGAGTGAAATAGAATCATCCAATCCAAAGGAACATATCATACTTCAAATATATAAACCATAGCACCATCCTCTATTCTATTTCAAGAAACATATCAACTAAAAAAAACATTATAAACCAACTAAATTGATCAAATTCAAACCTTGAATACCAATTAAACCTTCATGAATTAATTGATACAAAAATGAATCAATCAACTAAGCGCTACTGAGCCATCAAAGTCAAATTGAATCATCCATTTTATAATTAAATTTCAATACCACTTCAAATATATCATCAAATGACTAAGAGCTAAGAAAAGTAAGTTTACTACAACTATCAAATAGGCTGAATCTGATTCTATCTATAATCATATATACATATTTTATTCATTTATCCATAATGCTTTTCAAAACCATTGAAACATAAATAAAATAATCAACAAATCATTATAATTTCATAATCAAATATGCACCTACAAATATCATCAATCAATAGGCTCCCTGACATAGTTTTAGGCTTTATGATAGAGTCATCTCTATGGCAATAAGTATAAACTTGAAAATTTAGGAGGGGTGTAGAAAATAGGCATAACATGGTGCAAACTCAGTTATCCATAATATAAGGGTAGTAAAATAATGAAAAATTAAATAAAAAAGTGATATGTAGGTATTCAAACATGTTTTTTTTCTCTAAGGATAGATAAAACTAAAACAAAGTAATGCTATCACGTTTTTAAAGAGATGAAGAAGAAGGAATAACTAGAAGAGGGAAGACAGATTTGGAATCACAATTTGCTTGTCAAGGGGGGAAATGAAATCAATGGATGGGAGAATGAAGGAAACACCAAGGTAGAGGAAACCTTAATCAAAGTCAAGACAATCAAATTAGATTTGTCAAAATAAGAGGAATGTCAACCTTAAGGATTTGAAGAACTTCTCTTAGCTACACAAGTCTTAGGTCAATAAATGTAGTATATAGATAATCCCATGAAGGATATATGCATGAAAATTAAAATGGACCTACCTCCCCATGATTCATTCCCCATTCTTCAAGACCCCTTATAGAGTCATTAGTCTACTACAAAGATTGGGTAATTGCATGAGAAAGTAGGTAGCACATAGAGTTTTTTGACTTCCCCTATTCCAATCTACTGGCATATTACACCTAAAGGACCTTGGCTCTATGTGATGCTAATTTTAGAGTTTGAGCTTTGATTGGAGATAGGAGATGTGCTTGTAATCATATCTTTTGGTGTGATTTTGACTTTTGATATTTATATGTTGCCTTTTAGATATATCATTACCTTTTATTTTTAAATGATTTGGATTTTAACTTTCTTGATAGATTTTTTGATTCCTCCTCCATATAGATTTAGAAAACCAAACATGGGCGCTAAAGATGAATTTCATTTAAAAAACTTGGGACAAGGTTTCTAAGAGAGAAAACTTCAAAGATCATGGGGTCTAAGATTCTCATAAATCTAGGTAAAATAAAAGTGCTATTTTGATTTTGACCTTGTTTTATCCAATGTGGAGATGAGAGAAAGGAGAAATCAAGAAGAATGACACATGGAATAATCTAAATTACTTAAAATTATAAAAAATGTAACAAAGGGAAAAAAGGGATAAAATGACAGTAAAGTGTGATTCCTTATCATAAGAATGAGGGAAATAGAGGAAAACATGCTAACATAAATTGTTTATACATTCCATCTATCAAAAGAAGCAAAAGTTAAAACCGAGAACGAGGATTAAAAAATACATGAAAAGATTGATAAGATGGTAATATTATGAGGAGTGTTGGGTCTTGTCCATGGTCTTATACTATAACTCATAAAATAAAAACCCATGAGGCTGCCAAAAATAAAAATGTGAAACAATAAATTGAGAAAAGAAAGCAAAGGTAGTAATTTTTTGAGGAACACTAGGTATTATCCACAGTCTTACAAAGTAACTCATAAAAAAGAAACCCAAGGGGTGCCAAAAGAAGACTAGAAATCATAAGTGATAAAAATAAGTTAAGAACGTGGTAATTTTATGAGGAGTGTCAAGTCTCATCTATGGTCTTTTGAAGAAACTCACAAAAGAAAAACCCATGGGGGTGCCAAAAGAGAAATGTCAAAAGATAAAGAAGACTATGATACATCAAGAGGTAAATGATAAATAAAGGGGAAAAAATGATCATAAATATACTAAGGCAAATAGTGACATAAAAATACAATTGAAAGAGGTATATAAAGACAAAAATGAAAACAAATGCCAAATGTAATGTGGAAGAAAACCAAAGAATGTAAAGGAAAATAATGATGCTAGTAAAATGAAAGTAAAGGAAGGAAATAAAAATGCATAAAAAAAACATGAGATAAGAGAATAAGTAAAACCTATGATAATGTTTGTATCCAAGATGAGCATATGAGATACAAGTCTATAAGTATAGGAAAGTTTCTAGAAGTTAAATTTATTTGTTGTTATGCATTGTAGAATAAGAGTGGGCATCACAATATTCCCCAATGGGTAAGTGGATGTAGGGATGGGCATCATAAGATGTCCCAAAGTGTAAAGGGATATATGGATGAGCATCACAAGATGCCCCAACATGTGAGTTGGAGTAAGGTAACATTGAACCATTAAAATGATTTGCATTGGCTTGATATATGTATTTGGAAATAGGCAAATGTGTTGGTTTGTTAGATTTTGAATGTGACATATGATGTGAAGGAGAGGTATGAATAAGTCAAGGAGGTAAAGTAGGACCAAGGATGATATGATTTAGAATAGGAATTTGAATTAATTACTCCTTTGGTTCATACGACTTAAGAGGTTGAGGTTCAATGGATGTAACAATATGTTTAAAGTTCATGTTAGCTATCCTTTCCTTATTGGTGTAGGAAGAAGGATCAATTTTGGTTTGAATAAAATTAGCAGATGAGGTATAGGTATGAGAAAATTAATGTTTTTAATTAGGTATTTGATGTGATTTTGGTTCTTGAGATTGAATTTGAGAAGCTTCAAGATGTTTTGATAACATTGTTTTGTGAGAATATCATGATTGAAATGTGGAAGCAAGGAATAAAGAAGAAATTGGTGAAGATCATACAAGAATCATGAGAATGACCTATAGTAGCATGCCACCAACAAAAATTAACAAGATTGTACCATTTTGGAGGAGGTTGGGAAGGATCAAAGCTCATGGGTTTATAAGGTGGCACTTTTTGCTTAAGTTGTTCTAAAGTCAAGGGTGGATGGGTTGGGTTAAAATTGGATGAATTAGATGCTCCATTTTGAGGTTGGGGAGGCTTGGATGAATAAATTTTATGATATAATGATTGGAAAGGTTTTTAATTAGTTCTTTTAGATGGTTTAAATTGAGTCATAAGAAATTCTTGCCTTTTTGCCTAGTCTAAGGCTTCTTCTAAAGTTTTAGGAAAAAAGATTAAAACTTTGTATTGAAGGGAAGGTTTAAGAGCAGTGATAAATAGTTTTAAAATATTATCATCATTCATGTTATGGTCCACTTTATGAGCAAGAAACTTCCATCATTTGATGAAAGTATGAGCATATTCATTAAGAATTTACTTGGCATTGATAAAATGGCTAAGGTAATTTTTAGGAAGGTCATCATGTCAAAATTCCTTCAATAGAGAATTGACTAAATCCTCTAGTTGTGAGATGGAATGTATAATAATTTGGTTGTACCATTCAAGTGCATCACCAACAAAAGTTTTGGCTAAGACATTGGTAGTATCAAAGGTGTTAGTTTGGACCCATTCCTTATAGAGATTAACAAAATATTTAAGAAATATAATAGGGTCTTTAGTACCATTATATGTGATAGTTAGAGAAATGTTTTCAATATATATGGATGCAATGAATGGGGATAAAGGTTCATTTTGAAGATGTTGAAGCATTTTGTTATTTATTAGAATTTTAGGGATGATATTTCCATTGGCATCTCTAAGAGGAAGGACAAAATTTTGATTTGGTTGAGACATGATGACTTGAGGTGGTTGACTAGTCATGTGTAATAAATGTTATTATATTCATCATTTGAGATTGATTGGAAGTTTGCATGATGTTCATTTACTGTATAACTTGGGTAAGAAGTTGAGTTGTATTAATACATGGATTGGTGTTTATAGGAGGGGAATTAGTGTTGGTAGGAAAAAGATTATTTATCTTGGTGGGAGGAGGATTATTTGTAGGTGGAGGATTAGCAAAATTGGTATTGGTAAGAGGATTAGGATGAATGACCTCAACTACATTACATTATGTAGTGAGTGGTTTTGGCTTAGAAGGGGAAGGAAGAAACTAGATAGTTTCATTTAAAGTAATGAAATAAGTGAATTTATTATGAAAATCCTTGATTATAAAATTTTATAGACTCAGGGAAGGCTGTGAATATGTCATCATGATGAAACAAGATTAGATAACCACACAAGGGGAACAAAAAGTTATAGAAAATAGCATAGGGTCAACTAGGTCGATCCTGTACAATAATTAGGGGCTAAAATTTATTTATAAATAGTAAATGGTCAACTCAATCGATCTTGTATAGAAAATAGAGACTAAAAAAGGTTTGTAAGTAGAACAGGGTTGACTAGGTCAATCTTGTATAGTGGATAGAGATTAAAAAAGGTCTGTAGATAGTATAAAGTTGACTGGGTTGATCTTGTATAGTGAATAGAGGTTAGAAATAGGCATATTCCTCATTTTGCCTATATCTTTGTTTTTACTCATCCATTTTTCAAACCATAAAATGAGTTGGATTCATGATGACATAGAGAATACAAATAGGGAAGATGAGAAAGTTGATAGAAATTTGTAAATTTAAATAATATTTTTTTTACAAAAGAAGTAAAAACTAAAAGGAAACAAATAGTCAATTAGGCTAATGCTAACCAATCCAATTGAGGCACACAAAACAAAACCTTGCACTAACACTAGATAATGCAAGTTTTTCACACACAATTGAGCAAAGAGCAAGCATTCAACTTGAAAAGTAAAGATCCAACTAATTGGTCAACCTAAATGTTTATTAGATTATTAAGAATGATTTTAAATGTGATGGGTAGTTTGCTATAAGCAAGGTACTAGATAGCAATCTAAAGTTGTTTTTAGGTAGTTTAAGATGAAGGGGACTATAGTGGTAATGATATAGGCTTGGTATTTGGACCTACCACTTCAATTCACACACCATAATGATAAGGGTATTAGGTGCTTAGCTAGAATATACCATTAACCATGATTTATACTTGACTAAAGCATTAAGTCGACTTCCCCCTTAGTAATGATATCCAAGTAGGTTGGTTGTAAGTAGAAAAATATTAAAGTTCTTATTTATATTATGTGATTTGGTCATGTGTTAATAAATCAAAAATAGTGAAACTAAGTGGCTTAATTAAAAATGCCTAATTAGACTATGTGAACTATTCTAAGCATGCAAGTAATAGAAAAAGAAAGTGTGAACTAATTACTAGCAGATATGAGGTTAATTTCAAATTTAAAACAAGGTATAGATTTTAAAATATATGTAAAAAATATAAAATAAGGTCTACAAGGTTGAACTTGTATTGTAGAAACAAGGTCTAAAAATGTATAAGGTTGACAAGGTCGACCTAGTTATTTCAGACAGCTCACAGAACACATAACTAGGTCAGCAAGGTTGATATAGTTGACTATGTAAGGGAAGTTTTAAAGACTAAAAAATGTGAAAATAAATATAAAAAAATAGAGAGGCAAAAAGGAACCTTGGTAGATCAGATATGTAATGAATGAATATTGTTGATGAAGAACTTTGAAGTATGTTGGTAAAACCTACAAACTAGGTCAAAAAAATTGATCAAGTTGTGCAAGAACATGATGTAGAGTGCTAAAAATGTACAAGGTCAACTAGGCCAACCTATTAGGTTAAAATGGATGCCTAAAAGGTTGTAAACATGTACTAGGTTGACTAAGTCAATCTAATTGCCTATTCTTAAAAACCTATGTACAAAAGTTAGAAAAATTAATCGACAGAGTTGATCTAGTATGATAAAAATAATGACCATTTAAATAAATGAAATAAATCTTGAAAGGGTTAGTTTCATGTTGAGTTCACTAGAATGTATGCAATCAAAAATGCATCATGTCTATAAATCGATCCTGGTTCAGAGAAGATAGAGCATACCTACACTTTTGATTGGGGATACACTTGTTAAGTGGGAGCATGGCCAATATGGGGATCCCCTAGACCTAATTAGGGGATCACTTATCACAACATATCATGATAGGAAGGGTTCCAAAGCCCAAAATATAACACAATCACACAAACCTATTAGATTCCTAAGGTTTAAAACATTCACTTATTCTGATAACAAAAAAGTAAATCTAATATAGTGCACACCAAATCTTGTGGCACAAAGTGGGGGTTAGAAATAATAAAACAACTGAACTAAACATATAATATAAGAATCCTAATAAATGGGAGATGAATATAAATGCATTATCTATCTATTCTTATAAAGGAGAAATAAAGTTAGGAATACTTACCTTTGAAGATGAACCCATTGAGCCTCAATATCTCCTTTGGCCAAGGTCCTTTGCAAGAGATTGTTGTGGTATGTAAGGATAACAAAGATAAATCATCTCTAGGATACACAACCTATCTAATCATCCAAAATACTTCTCCACAAGATAGGTTTTGTTTCTCCAAAGAAAGTATGGAACCCTAAGCTTTATTCCTCAACTAGAATAGTGAATAAACAAATGTTCATTCACACTTCTTCACTCTTAATTATTCTCTTATAAAATGGTGGGAAATGAACTTGTATATATAGGTGGATCTTACCCTAAATCCTCTTGAAAATTTTGGTTGTATAGGGTCAACCTAGTCATCCAGTGTGTTTTTGGGGAGAATTCACTAGGTCTGAGCTAGGTCAGTTGAAAGGCTAACATGTTAAGAAAGTGAAAAATAATTCTAAACTGTACTAGGTCAACCTAGTTGACCTAATACAACTAGCTGACCAAAATGGAGTTAAGTCAAGAAAAAGAGAGATGGAAAGAGGAAAAGACTAGAATAGGTAGGACTAAGGAAAATAAGCTTAGAGTAAATGGTTTTAGGATACAAGTGTGTAGATGTAAAGTCATAAAATAGACAATAATATTTTGAAACATTGATGGTCTACCCACCCCTTTCTCAGCACACCCCTTAAGGCATGCACTCAAAGAGATTGAGACTTGATAGGTTCCTACAAGATACAAAGTATCAGTAATCAATAAAAAGTTTGAAAATATTATGTGTATATACAATGTCTCACATAAAATATTGTATTATGTTATATTATAACAATTTTATTACTTTCATTGGTATTATTTTACAATGTAAAATAAGTTAAACTCCTCATAAATCTTGGTGGGGTTTTAAAATGTATCTTGATATATAATCCTTTAGTAGATAGTTTAATTTTTTTTTATTAATTTAGATATAATATAGTGTAAAAAATTGAGAATTCCAACACATATTTTTCAATCATTAATATTCATTATATTATTCACATGCAAAGGTTACATATTTATAAGTATTATCTCTCCTAGATGATAAGACAACAACAAACACTCCTATAACAACTAATTTAATATAACTGAGTTGTTCTGATAAATCATAACATACCCAAGCTATTTACATGGGTTGCTTACAACAAGCTCACCCAAAATTAACTCACTAACTTGAATATATATTTGAGCACTAACTATATATTTCCTAACATACCCCCTTAGTGCAAACATGGGGAAAACATAAATCCATACTACAACTACTACATCTGCATGCTCATGACCTAGATGGTTTTATTATTAGGAAAACCAACAACCTCCAGAATGGGTTTTCATGTGGATTACCACTAAACACAATAGGATGGTTTTACAAGTGGATAACCAACAACCAGAATAGGATGGTTTTCTAAATGGTTAACCAATAACCATGAAAATTATGATTTTGAAATACTACTATTAACTCTCTTCACTATCTCACATTTGGGTAAAATACAAATGAATTTTTAGTTCACTTGTCACAAATGTGAACATGAATATAAAATTTATTCTTATTTTAAAAACACACCATAGAAAAAACTGAAACAAATGTCACTAAATCATATTGGCCCCATCATTGATGACTAATGAGAGGTTTAGAAAGCCTCCTTCCTCTGTCACTTTTGACCTCCTTCATGTTTGATACTTAGAAAATGTGATGGTGAAACTTAGTTATATGTCATTTTAAAATGAAAATACACCCCCCACCCCCCATAATTCTAACAATATGTTGCCAGGACTTTGGGTTCTCATGATAATGCATCCTTTATAATGAAGGGTATTTCAACTTGGATATTTTTTACATTAAAAATGACATCTTATAATATATGTAATAACTTTTGACAACTAAAATAGAAACTATATCTATATAACTGTAATAAATCTTAACAAAAAGACTTGATTGACTAATAAACTTTTTGAACTTTGACTCTAGATTAAAAAAATATGACATAAGTTTAATAATATGACAAAATATTTGACCTTATATATTTAAAAAACATTTTAAACCCTTTTATTATGAGACTAACACAAAATGAAACATAAATTATAGACCAATATGACAAATAGACAATTAGAACTACAAATTAATAACTTGACACTTGAAATATCTTATTATTGATGTCACTACTCATAGAAGTACAAGATTATAATACATAAGATCGATAGAATTTGATCCACAAATGAATCTAAGTACATAGGTTTATAGAGTACAAAGTAATCTATCAATTCCCTGTAGATTCAAAGATGTTGGAGAAGAAGCATT
Organism: Torreya grandis; assembly: GCA_037957365.1. NCBI lineage: Eukaryota > Viridiplantae > Streptophyta > Pinopsida > Cupressales > Taxaceae > Torreya > Torreya grandis. The sequence goes on along the minus strand of JARHVA010003401.1, from coordinate 2,392 downwards.
GACATCAAATTGAGCTATAGTATGAATGAAAAATTGCACCAATATGCCGAATTGTATCCAAATCTAGATAAATCTAATTATTTTCCAAACATTGAGACCAAGAATAAGATTTTGTATAGCAAGATAGACTATCAATACACTTTTAGATGGTTCTTAGAATCATGACATGTATAAAACTAATCAATACTAGTCCACAATCAAATAAAATAATTATAACCTTAAATATAGACTTTCCAGTGATGTGTTTCATAAATGGTTCGATAGCATAAGCATACAGATGTTGGATCATTATAGAAGTTATTCAAAAAACATGATGACACCAAGAATGTAAAGAGTAAAATAATACTGTGTAGATTTTGTTATGGAATTCAGGAAGGATACATGAGCTTTGATGCCAAAAATTGAGCACTAAATGATAAAACCATAGATTTGCAAAAAATTAAAAGAAATAAACATGACGGTCTTGACTTTTAAAACTATGGCTTGGTGAGCTTAGAATAGAAGAGGTGTATCTTGCTTATGATGTCCAACGATTGAAACTAATCTCATAGACAAGGAATAACATTATTTGGGGACATAAACTAATTATGACTACCCCTTTTCCTCATCATAACATTTTACAAATGCAGGTCTTAATAACTCTAGTACCAAATGTTAACAATTGAAAAGATGAACACATAGTTTTCAATCATATATATTCATTATATTATTCATATGCAAAGGTTACATATTTATAAGAGTTGTCTCTTTTAGATAATAGAAGAGCAAAAAATTCTCCTATAACAACTCACTTAATATAATCAAGTTTTCCTAGAAATTCATAACACACCCAAGCTATTTATGTCGGTTGTTTACAACAACCTCAACCAATATTAACTCACCAATAGATATATATGTGGGCATTAAACATATATTTCCCAACATATAGTTCATTTATTATAACATTGAAGGGTAAATAAATAGATCAATTCAAAATGCAAATTAACTATGTAGTGCATTTAGTTATTATATATAGTAAATTCTATTATAAATTCAAAATAAATAGTTAGTACATTTAGTTATTATAGATAATAAATTCTATTAGAGATGAAAATTAAAAAGTTGGTACTTTTAGTTACTATATATAGTAGATTATATTCAAAATGTGAAGTAAGGAGTTAATGATTTTAGTTACTATAAATATTAAATTTTATTAGAAATGTTAAATAAAGAATTAGTGCATTTAGTTATTATAGATAGTAAATTCTATTCTAAATTTAAAGTAAATAGATTATTGCATTTAGTTTACATTGTATATTAAAATTTAATCAAAATAAAAGTATATATATTATTTCATTTTATTTAAAATGGATAATTATATGTATTTGACATGTAAATAAATAGATTATTACATTTGGTTTACATTACATCGTGAAAAAATGTTCCAAATACAAAAAAATATATTATTACAATTGGTTTACAATGTATGGTTAAAATATATTTAAAGTGTAAGTAAATATATTATTACATTTGGTTTACCTTGCATATTAAAGATATATTCAAAATGAAAGTAAATAGATTATTACATTTAATTACAATGGACAGTAAAAATATATTTACAAACTGAACAGTAATAACTATAGTGTATTTAGTTTTTAATAGATAATAAAGTCTAATTTAAATGTAAAGGACATTGCAAATTGTTAGTGTTTTCCATTGCAATTGATATAGCTTAAGAGATTTAATATTGATATACAATTCCAAAAATTAAGATTAAAGTATGATGCCTTTATAATAATTTTGGAAAGGCATGTATAATAGATAAATGTCCACTATACTAGCATGGCTAGTTATCTCATTAATGAAATAATCATGCTTAGCTTGTTAATAAATAATATTTGTAGCCATATTATATTCAAAATGTTTTTCATAAACTATCATATGGAAAGATAAATAAATCTATAGACATTATGCTTTAAAAATTAATAAACTTATAATGAATTATTTTAGAGAAATTTATTCAAATAAATAAATATTTATTTGCTAGATTTTTTTTGTGGGAAATTTACCCCTATATATTGTTTAACAATCACATAAAAATTAATATCCAATTAAAATTTCTCATGGAAGATTTCAATTTGATATCTATTTACTATTTCAAATGCAATGAATACAATGGTTAGTTTATTCATTAATAAATTAGGAAGGGTATTCACATAAATAGTTAATTTGTTGATGTTCAAACACTACAAATGAAATAGATAGTTCACTATAAAATAACTTAAAATATATAATAATGTAGATAGCTATAGTAAGCTATACTTAATAATAAAATAAAATCTAACATATTAAAATGAATTCATTTTTTCTAAATATTTTTGTACATGGCCTCTATTTAATTGTAGTTTCTTAG